>KZ506098.1:98751-145960 GCA_002844005.1 Limosa lapponica baueri | reverse complement strand
ACAAAGGAGGCCGGGCGGCGACGAGGACGCCTGCCGCTGCCCGTCAGCCGCTCCGATGAACCAGCCGCTCCTCCTCCGCCGCCGCGCTCGCAAGCCGCCGTCAGGCGCCGCAGCGCCCCCTGCCCGCCCCTCGCCCATCGCCCGCCCGGGCCCTGCAGCCGCCGAGGGCCTGGACGTTGGGCCCGGGCTGCCGCCAGTGTGTTCGCCGGGATGGGCTCACCCTGCCCGGAGCCGGGCGAAGCCAGCGCTCCAGAGTCCACCGAAGCCTCCAGAGCCTGTCTGGCCTCCTCAGATGTTTTTCCTGCCTTCGCTCAGTGAGGGGATAGCACGCCCCGGGGCAGCTAGCGCAAATGGCTGACCGTTTGTTAGCTAGCTCTCCAAAATTTTGTGCTGGTGTTGCAGAGGCCTTCAAGAGCTGTGGAAAGCAGGTCATGAAAGCTGGTGTGGTTGGGGTCAGGCCTCCAGGCTCTGGTTTCTGACCGCTGGCTGCTGGCAGCAGCAAAGCCCTGTGTGTTGGTAAACTTCCCCATCCAACGTCCTCCCCTGGCAGTCGCTATAGTCCCTGACAGCACTATGAACCTGACCTTGCAGAGAGGTGAAGGCTTGTCGGGGGGCTCCACACCCATAACTGATTTACTGATTCAAAGTAGGCATGGTGCCATGGCAACACTTGAAGAGACCTCTCTCCACTCCATTCCACTGGACCATATATTGTCTTTTAAAAAGGAGCAAAAAAGCAAAGCTAAAGGTGGCAAGCATGACTCAAATATGAAACATGACGAACGTGCAAGTTCAGGCGTTCCTTTTTGGGTGGCAAAGTATGGTGGCAGCTCTACCCAGTGACACCTCAGTGCTGTTGAGTTGCAATTCTCCACATACAGACAGGCACCCACCTGCATCTCCGCATACATCCACCTGGATCTCACCTGTGCACAACTTGTCCTAGTTTTGCAGGTCATCTGTGGTTCAGCAGCATGGGTTCAAATGGAAAATGTGGCGGTGCTAACGAGTTGCCAGTAAACTGAATTTGGACAGTATCACAGGAAAAGAGACTGGAGACACCAATTGTAGAATGGGAAGTTTCCTGGTCTATACCTAAGTCCACAAACTGTTATAGAACAGTCTGAAAAGGATATCAAGCATATGAAAAATAATTCAACAACTCTTGATCTCTGGTTTTAGTCTGTGTGAATCCCCGACGTTTACCCTTACTAACAATATAGATTTCTCGTGGTTTCTTGTGGACTCTTTTTAAGATTTTGGACATCTTTCTAGGAGGCCTTTATTTGTGCCCACTGAGGTACCAGATGTGGTTATGTCTAAATTGCCTTCAGAAGAACACAGTGTGAGGGGTGTCTGCATCGGGAATGCCCAGCCACTGATCTCCCCTTGCACAGACAGGGGCACTGAAAACCGGTCCCAGCCCAGTGCCCTGCCAATGGTCTTTCAGCTGCGTGTGTTTATATGATGAACACCCTCATATGATCCCTGGAAAGTACAGCTACAATGGTTGCTTCCATTCTGCTTAAGCTTCCCATTACTGTTAATGGACTTTACTTGACAAGAATCCTGTGATGTATAGAAAGTATTATTTTCCCCACTTTCAAGATGAGAAATTGCAGCATAAAGAGGCAGTATAGCTTGCCTCTGGTCTTATATATAGTACATGGTAAAACCAGAAACAATCCAGAGTTTGGGTGCAGATCAAGTCAGTCTAACCACAAGCTCCTTTTCTTTCTCAAGCTCTGTTTCTCAGGACTCCGCTCCTGAAAAGTCTTTGGAGAAGGAAAAAAGCAATACTGAAGAAGACACGCTAACAGAAATTCTGTTGAGCTTGTGCAAAAAAAGGTATAGCTAAATGGAAATGTTGCAAGTACGTATATTTACACAGGAAACTTCTGCAGAAACATTATCCTGTTTTGCTAAGTGTACAAACCAAGAAGGGGAACACCATGCAATGTGTTGATTCAATATTGTGCATTTAAGGCATGTGATGTAAATAAGAACTTCTGGCTTTTATGGGCCAAGTTTCATGCAGGAGACAATGAAACACAGGAACATTGCAGGAATCTTAGGCCAAAGATGCTAACACATTAATGATTGCCATGAAGGACTGTCCACTTTAGGAGTATCACTGTATTCTAGACAGTCGTGGCATTTTTATCAGACCCTGTGGTAACACATGGTTTGAATCGTTCCCCACAGCAATTCCTGTCAAGGAACAAAGATGTGTTAAGTGCATGCATCCACAGTCTTTTGTGTTAGATGGTTCGGTGCCTCTTCAGAGTTTTGAGCACCTCCCGTGCCATGTGTCTCAACAGACACCAGAGTGCCCAAAGGCACATTGTGCAGCCCAGCAGCATAAACCTGTAAGAAGCCAACCTCTCGAAACCAGGTCCAGGAGCAGAGTCAGGAGATTTATGTACACTGTGAAAGCATGTGCCAAATACTTGTCAGAAGACAATCACGTGCCAGGCTGCTTCTGGCAGCAATGGTACATATTCAGCTGCTATAGGTACTAACAAAGTACTAAGCATGTTGTGTATGAGAACAAACTGTGTATAGAGCCAGCCATGCTTGCAAATAAGCTCAGCTAAGCCTTCAATAGATTGAAGTGGGTTGGGCAAATGTGCTCTGGCCAAGAGTTTGTACTCTGCTTTATTACAGTTAGTTCCTCAAAAGCTCAGTCATGCTGCCTTTATCACTTTCCAAGTATTTGTGTCCTGACTAAATACTGGCCGTTCTCCTGATTTCTTTTCCCAGTGACAGCCTTGTCCATGTTGCTGACTATTTTTACTAATTAATTCTTTCACTTCCAAAGTTAGGCAAGAGCTTTATCTTTCAAAAACATTTTCCTCTCCTGCTGTACTCAGGGTCTCATGCCAAAGCATGAAAAAATGGTCAGGCAGAAATAACTCAATATTTATATGAACCTGTGATGATAAATGACATTCTTCCCACTATGTGGGCCAGAGTGCTTGCTAGCGAGCATACCAAACACAACGAACAGAAATCCATCATTGCTGGCTTTGATGGTGTCTGTGGGGGAAAAAAAAAAGATTGCTTTTTAAAAGGGAAAAATTAATTTGTAATTCCAAATTTAACAATGTGTTGTTCCTCTTTTTTTAAACGGACAATAAAGTGAACATGTTAGCTCTAGCTAAATAGCAGTGTGTGGGTGTAACACTCATAAACACCACAAGATCCCTTTATTTCTGGTGTGGCCATATACACACTAGTGAAGGTGTGGACAAGCAATTACAAGTGGTTAAGGTAGCTATTCACTGAGCTGTGGTAGCTGACCATACCTGCATTCCTTACCTGTGGCAACTGTGTACCTGATGGCAGCGTAGGCAAATGTGTTTTGTTTTACAGTTGCCACAGGCGAGGAAACAGGAGTACGGTCCATTGATGTGGCTCATCTAACAAGAGGCAACCTGTTACGCTCTGCTTATTCAGTCGGTTGCAAGGGTCTGCTCATGACCAATGCTGAAGGTTAAGTCCAGTTATAACCACCAGCTTTAAGAGGAGCTCAGCCAAAGCAGTGAGGGTGGAGAAGAAAGGCAAGCTTCTTCCTTATCTTTCTCCTCTGCTAAAACAGGAAGCTACTGGGGATATTTACTTTCCAGTGTTTTCTCTAAATAGTTATTCCCTGTGAATGAGTCTGCGTAAGGGAAAAACTTGCTTTTTCTAGAAGAGGCAGAAGTTTCATCTGGAAGTCCCAGCAAACTCAGAATCTGCATGTGTTTTGGATATAAGGCCCTCATCATGGTTCATGTGGAAGCTGATGCATAGAATCATAGAATCATAGAAGTGCCTAGGTTGGAACGGACCTTTCAGATCATCTAGTCCATCCATCAACCTAACACTGACAAAAAACATCACTAAACCATATCTCTGAGCACTATGTCTGCCTGTCTTTTAAATACCTCCAGGGCTGGTGGCTCAACCACCTCCCTGGGCAGCCTGTTCCAATACTGAATAACACTTTCAGTGTAAAAAGTTTTCCTAATATCCAGCCTGAACCTCTCCTGGCACAACTTGAGGCCATTTCCTTTTGTTCCATCCCCTGTTACTTGGGCGAAGAGACCGACTCCTACCTCTCTACAACCTCCCTTCACATAGTTGTGGAGAGCAATAAGATCTCCACTCAGTCTCCTTTTCTGTAGGCTAAACAATCCCAGCTCCCTCTGGGAACTCATCACACTGTTCCTGATACAGGCCAGGATACTGTTGGCCTTCTTGGCCACCTGGGCACACTGCCGACTCATGTTCAGCCGACAGTCAACTAACACCCTCAGGTCCTTTTCTGCTGGGCAGCTCTCCAACCACTCTTCCCCAAGCCTGTAACACTGCATGGGGTTGTTGTGACCCAAGTGCAGGACTCAGCACTTGGCCTTGTTGAACCTCATCCCATTGGCCTCGGCCCATCAATCCAGCCTGTCCAGATCCCTCTGCAAAGCCTTTCTACCCTCCAGCAGGTCAACACTCCCACCTAACTTGGTGTCATCTGCAAACTGACAGAGGGTGCACTTGAGCCCGTTGTCCAGACGGTTCATAAAGATATTATACAGAACTTGCCCCAATACTGAGCCCTGGGGAACACCACTTGTGACCAGCCACCAACTGGATTGAACTCCATTCACCACCACTCCCTCTAGGCCTGGCCCTCCAGCCAGTTTTTAACCCGGTGAAGAGTACTCCCATCCAGCCGTGAGCAGGCAGTTTCTCCAGGAGAATGCTGTGGGAAATGGTGTCAAAGGTTTTACTAAAGTCCAGGTAGAAAACATCCACAGCCACATCCACCCTTCATCCACTAAGGGGGTCGCTTTGTCATAGAAGGAGATCAGGTTTGTCAAGCAGGACCTGGGTTTCATAAACCCATGTTGACTGGGCCTCATTGTCTGGTTGTCCTTCATGTGCTGCATAATGGCACTCAGGTTAAGCTGTTCCATGACCTTTCCAGGCACCGAGGTCAGACTGACAGGCCTGTAGTTCCCCAGATCATTCTTCCAGCCCTTCTTGTGGATTGGCATCGCATTTGCTATACGCCAGTCAACTGGGACCTCCCCAGTTTGCCAGGACTGCTGGTAAATGATGGAAAGTGGCTTGGAGAGCATTTCTGCCAGCTCCCTCAGTACCCTCGGTTGGATTCCATCTGGCCCCATAGGCTTGTGTATGTCCAGGTGGTGGAGCAGGTCCTTCACCACCTCCCTTTGGATTACATTCTGCTCCCCGCCCCTATCTACTAGCTCAGGGGTCTGGGTACTCGGAGAACAATCAACTCTACTACTAAAGACTGAGGCAAAGAAGATATTAAGTACCTCGGCCTTCTCCTCATCTTTTGTCAATATGTTACTGCCTTCATCTGATGGATGGAGATTCTCCTTAGTCCTCTTTTTGTTGCTAATACATTTACAGAAACTCTTTTTATTGTTCTTTACATCCAAAGCTACGTTAAGTTCTAGTTCGGCTTTGGCCCAACTAATTTCTAATTTTCTCCCTGCATAGCCTTACAACATCTTTGTATCCTTCCTGAGTGGACTGCCCCTTCTTTCAAAGGCCATAAACTCTCTTTTTTTCCCTGATTTGTAACCATATCTCTCTGTTCAGCCGGGTCGGTCTTTTCCCTCGACAGCTTGTTTTTCGGCGCATGGGGACAAGCATTATGCCTGCTCCCTTTATAGGTAGCATATGTCTTTTTCTGATTTAGATCCAGAGACCTGAAACACAACCTGAGCTGCTCTTTCACCAAGTAGCATGAGGCAGGTTTACCACTCACCAAGAAAGTGTGGGGAGAATGGAAAGGAATGTGTGTCCTCTGGAGTCAGTCATTTCTCACTCATCATAAAAAGATCTGAACTTGGCAGAGCTTTTCTGCACAATAAAAAGAAGATCCTTGAACAAAAGAAGCTCACCAACTGAAAATCCAAAGGGATTTTCTCAGATAATAGTACTGTTTCCATCAGAGAGGAACTTTGCTAAATAGCAGTAATACAGTTGCTTCATCATGAGCCTGCAATGAAATCTCTGTATGACACCTTCATTCATTGTCCCTTTTTCTGATAGAAATGCAACCCCACAAACAATAGCATTTTTTTACATTTTACATAGGTTTCCAATACATTTTCTGTAACTTCTCTTAGTGTTCATTCTGTGGATGTACATGGCTTTGGAAAGTCATAATTATTTAACAGGCACCTCTGTTTCCTCTCTCACCTTCTGGCTGTCTGGTCTGTTTAGATTGCATATTTCTGTTATGTTTGTGCTATGTTTGTACATTGCCTGCTATTAAGCAACTCCCAATTTGTTTGGCTTCTTTACTTGATATTGTGGTACAAATAATAAATAATTCTACACCTTTAAAATTTGTTATTATTTCAGAAGCTCTAGAGATTAACTTTGTTTTCCTGTTTATGATAATATAGTTTTATTGGTTTTACCAGAGATCAGGGATGTTCCATTAGGCTCTGTAAAAAGCAGGCTTGGCATTTTACAGGCTTTGCAACATACTACTATGAAACTGGGTAGAATGGTCTGGGAATGGGAGGAAACTCCCTGGAATCCTCTGTGATGTCTAATTCTTCTCCCCATTGCTGTTAATATTCCTAAGTGTCTTGCTAATGTCACAGAGAGCTTTACAGATTTATCTAATTAGTGCTGCTACCTAGGTTCAAGTATTTTCCTAGGAAGCTTTTATTCATCTAGGAAAAAGTCTTCTGAAGTCAACAGGAGGAGGTAAGTGACTTACTAGGTCTCTGAACCATTTACAATTATCCTTTCTAGCATCCAGCCAGCACTTTGAAAGCTGATATTGTTCTCCTGTTTTTGTTCTTTAAGTTAATTTTCTTCTTCTTTTTCTTTTTTGATTTTTTAATTGTCACTTCCATTAAAGATTTATACTCATGGTTTTTTGAATGCAACCATACCAGCCCTGTTCTGAACTGCAAACCAGGTAGACTCACATTCTCACAGCTATCAACCTGCCTGTCCCTGCAGCAGAACCAGCTCAAATTAACTGAGAAATGGTGACAGGATGGCAGCTCTTCATCAGGTAATGATATAAATTCCCATTGCTTTTCCTTACTTCAAGATCTTCAAACCACTCCCCCCTCCCACCTCCCCCCCCCCCCCCCAAAAAAAAAAGAAAAAAAAAAAGGAACATGGAAAGGAAACGAGCATTCCTAATACTTTCAGAATAATTCTATTTCTGACTTTAAAAAAATTCAATAGGGTGCTGTATCCAGTGTCAGGGGTATTTTGTACTTCTAAGATGAATTCTTTTCTTTCCATGAAACATTCTCTTGGTTCCTAAACGCAGGGAAGTACCCCAACCTGATGGTGACCTTAGAATTTGAATGACCTAGTGGAAGATATGCCACTGTCTTCAGTGAGACCAGATTTTTACCTTGTAGCTTCCTAACACAGTACTTTGTGTGTCTACGTGTTTTTTCTTCATACCAGGAGCTTTCATATTCAGTTCCACCTTACAAATTTCAGTTTATCTTTTCCATTGTGCTTTGTTTTTTCACACTACACTACACAGTGTTCACAGCTGTTATTTTACTTTTGTTATTTAATTTCAAGCAAGTGAACAGAATCTTACTCAGCTGATGGATAAGTAGTACTAAAAACCTGCTTGCAGCAGTATTTGGCTGTGTCATCAGCCACTCTATTATGATGCCTTCCTTGTTTACATAACTGGCTGTAAGTTGCATCAACTCATACATTGTTGGTATTTTTGATCTCTTGCCAACCTGCCAGATTAATTTGGAATTGCTTTCAGTCCTAAGCCACCAAAGATTGATAACATTTGTTTTGAACAGGACACTCATATTCATGAGAAAAAAACAACTGCTCTCAGCATCTGAACAGTGACTGTATGCCCTGAAGCATATGCTCTTTGAACTTGCAACTAGGATTTCAGATAGTACTATCATTAAGTACTAGTGTACTTTTCCATAGTACCAGTCAAAAGAGGTGGGGCTTACAACAAAACTAGATTATATGCCAGGAGAAATGTGCAGAGCTTTTCCTAGAACAGGAATCCCACTAACTGCTAGCAGAGTTGGGAGAAATTCAGGAAACTCTCAGGTCAAGCCAGTGGGAGGATATATATGAAGTTGCCTCAAAAATTAAACTCAAATGCTACCCACCTCACAGAAAATGCATGTGTGAGGTTACACAGGGGTTTTTTTATCACCATGCCATCAGACTCACTGATTCATTCCTCGGGAAGGTGCAGGTTTGCATTCCAGCTGCACTGCCAGAGTGAGTTTGCCACAACAGGGCATGGGCGCACAAGGTTCAGCCCCAAAACCTGCCTTTTTATTCCTGAATTGAACAAGACCACTGATGTAGCAAATAACACTGACAATGGGGTAGAAGTCATATGGATGTTGCCCATAGTATTCAGTAGGAGAATGTTTTCCTGAACTGTAAATGGATGATAACATTCATTCTGAATGCTCGTCTCAGATTTGCAAAGGGAAAGGAAACCTTGATCTTTGCCAAAACTACAAAAGGACAGGAGTATGCGTATAGGTTGAAATATGACTAAGATGGACTAACAGTAAGAGAATAGTATGAAGTTCCATGAATGCTGGAATCCATAAATTCTAGTTTTTTAGGGTTTTTATCCTGTGATTGATTCCCTGGTGTTTCGTAAAAAGTCACATGACCAAAGGTTTTCTTGCAGTGAAGACATTCACAAAGTCTCTTCTGTGTGATTTCTCCACAATCTAATAAAGGGAAATAACATTCTGTAGTTTTCCACCTCCTGGGCAGGGTTTCTCTTATCTCTTGAGCTACCTCTTTTAATAAGACTTGAAGGGACTTACAAAACTGGGACTTTACCTTTTTACGACAAACACAGAGACATACACAGCAAGCACAACTTGAACTAAGGTAAGAAAAACCTTACAGAGACACAAAAAAAAGAGAAACTCTAGCACAAAACTGAAAAAAGAGCAAATAGAGTAACAGGAAAAGAGCTTTGGAGAAATCTCAGATTTTCACATTTACGTATTTGGGAGAACTGCATTTGCAAATGGGGCTATCCAACTACCCAGTTGACATGATGAAAATCATAGCTGCCATAGGCAGCCAGAATACATTTTTTCCAGCCTTATGCCTGTAGCAATATATGGTGGCAATAAGTTCTGCCAGCTAATCGCACTGTAAATCCAAACAGTCTCTGAAACTCTATTTCCCCTGTGTCTTGAGTGACAGCCTTTTCTCCCCTATGGCACAAAATTGAGAAAGCAGCATTAAATCAACTGTTTTATTTCCCTTTACTAGTCTATAATTAATTTATTTCCTTTCCTCATGAAACCATGCGAAACATGGGATTTTTTCCTCAGACATAACTGTTGAGCTCTCTGTAGCAACATTGCTGTTTAACATACCAGAGCATTGGGATATCTAACCTGAATTAAATATAAACCTGTTATATCCAAAGACAAAAGTAAATATACATGTATTTCTATAATAAGGGAATTTAATGCCTTGGAAGTCATGCTGAAAAAAAAAATTCACCTGTATGAATTAATTGGTAAGTTGCAAACTACAGGATTATCAAGTATGACTTGTCAAAAGAAGTGAGTTTCAGAGGCATGAGCCCTCAGTGGAAGTAGCTTGCTGCTGTGCCTTCAGGGTTTTATCTGGCAGTCAGCAGCAGGCACAGTGCAGAAGGTTGGTACTGGTGTAATGAGGGTGAGATGGCCAAAGCTTCCTTCCCACCGAAATAAAATTTGTACCAGGGCTCTGTCCAGTGAGACAAGACCCTAGGTGGTCTTTGGTATGATAACCAACATTTTTGATGTCACTGAAAGTAGATTTAAATAAGGTTGATTGCTCTGTGTTGTACTTCAGGTGTTCCTGAACACCCTTTTTTGTGGACAGCCACAATAGCACTGCAGGAGGCGATTGCAGTGCACTGTAACTTCTTCCCTTGCAATCATTCAGAGAAATCTTGGGCCATTCAGAATTCACTGCTTGTATCCAAGTCTTGCCTCCATCATGTTACAGATTTGTCTAAAGAAAATACTTGAGGTGCAAGTAATAAAATGACCACAGTAATTTATACAAGTAAAATTTTTCTGTGAAAAATTGCAGGAATGCACACCTGATTTTCCCCTGTAAATAGAAGCATTCAGCTGCTGCTAATTGGCATACCAATGTCCTGCAATTTTAGTAGAGTTTGGTTGATTCTGAGTAATTGCAAAGAAAAAGCAGACACTGCATGATTAAATGGGGTGGACAAACTTAAAAACAATCCAGGCTTTAAATGGATACTAAAGATAATTCAGGTTCCAGATTAGGAGCCCCAGATCTTGGAGGTGCTCCAGATACTGAACTTCAATTGAAACTTACAGCAACTTCAGCAACATCTTATTAAAAAGCAATAGGATTTTCATTGTAGCCAGGTAGATTTCAGATACTCATTCCAGAACTATTTATTCTGTAACCAAAGCACTCTAATGTAGTTACTATTCATAAGCAAAGCAACTATGCTACCAGACCAGGTTTAGGAGCTCGACGGGCTACCCCTTGCTAAATGCTATAACTGTTATTTTTCTAACATCCCAATAATAGTCCAAGCAAAATGTTGATGAATTGTTTTCCACTTTGAAAATCCCCGATACAGAGACTGATTTCAGTGTGCATAAATAAATAAATAAATAAGTTATAGTGAAAAGGTGGAGGATAGCAGCAGGGAACAACTATAAAAAATGTCCCACTGATTTATACATTTAGGAAAATAGTCCAAGGATTTCTATGCTGAATACCTCACTAAAACTGTAAGGGGCCTTTTCCTTAAACAACTCATAGCTGAGCCATACATGGCAATGCTACCTAAGTAGGACTGTGCCCTGGAGGACATAAGGATGTATAATTTTGAAAAGTCAGTATGTACTTTGGTGCTTTGTGTCCACCACGTGATTGCTTCCCTTTTGGTTTCTGTATTTTTATCCCTCTTGGTGCAAATACACATTTGGAAGCAGGTTAACCACACTTGTTTCACTGAGACCATACGCAGCTTACCTGCATGACAAAACCAGAACCAGCTGAGATTTGTAGTTGTTAACACACTGCATTGCCCTATCCAGGGAGTAAGGAATTCAAAACAGGGAGTAACATCAGTGTATCACACAGGTCGCTGTTATGGGCTTTATTTCGGGTCCCTTTATTGGGTGGAAAAGGGTCTATAGGACACCAAAAGCAAGTGACTTGCTTTGGGATGTGGAGGACTGGGCATCACATTTTGCTTCACGACTCCCCCAGATGTTTACGGTTTTGTCACCATCTGGTTATATATAGTAGCTCTATTTTAAGGCCCTGTCCCTCAGGCACTTCAAGTGCTGATAGCCAGAGCTGGGCTTAAACCAGAATCTCGCTGGAAAATAGTTAGTGCAATTTACCCATGCAATGTGAGATCACATTTAAAAACCATTTAAATCCATTCAACACTAAGCTTTTTGTTTAAATTAATCTACACATTGCCAGTGCTAGGGCAACTTCAGTAACATTGAAAACAAGTGGGAACAGCAAATACATGCTGCTGGCAACCAATGCTGCTCAAACCTGTTCCACATAGCTGTCAGAGCTTTCCCTGTAATACTGCACAAGCAGATTCCTACCACTCAGGAATGGTCAGAAATTTTTCACAAAAAATTTTTTGGTAGCCTCTAGCAAAAGTTTACAAATTGGTATTGTAAGATACTTTACCTAGAAGATATTTGTAGTGGAAAGCTGAGTTTAATATGTAGGCATATGTCAATTTGGATTTAAACAAAAAAAAGTACTGACTCATTTGGGTCATAGGACAGATTTGGAGTGGTCTTCCAGGTTTCTTCCCCAACTCATTCTAGATTTGGAAAAAAATTAGAGATTTCCTGGGAAGTGAAATTCTTTACCTATCTCTCATGCCAATTCCTCAAGAATGCAGAGGTACTTGTGATGACATAATCTGACAAAAAAAAAGGAAATAAATAATAATGCAAGGATGTATCCTAGAGGCCTATTTCTGTTCCCAGTGAAATCAATTTAAAAATTCGCACTGACTTCAGTGGAAGCTGGATTAAACTTAGTTAGTTTTAGAGGAACATTAACAGGAAAACAGATGTCTGCCTTGGGCAAAAAGAGAATGACGGACTTTCAAAGTATCAAATTAGAGATATGAGTCTCATGTTCCATTTATTACACCCAGAAAATCTAGTGTGGGCACAGAACAATTAATTATGCTCTGGTCTTCCTTCACAGATTTCCTACTGCTACTTCTCTCAAATGAGACTTAAAAAGAACAAGCACAGACACACAAAATCCCCAAACCCTCCTCTTGAAGCTGTAAATTCCTCTCTCCCTTCTTCCCTCCCTCCCCAAAACTCCCTCTGTATCAAACAGTTCTTACACACACACAAATTTATAACCCAGGAACAGGCCAGATTCTGTTGCAGAATGTGCCTCAGCTTTGCTGATAATTTCAGATTTACCTGCTGCCATCAATTACATGCATTTCAACTTACATTATTAATTGGGTGTCTTCCCAGTGTCTCAATTTAGGAGTGCACACTTATGTAGAGCTGTGATACAGCCAGGGATATGGAAACATACAGTACCTGCCTCTTGTTCCCAGCCATACCTTGCTTGTTATACAGAGCTAACCAGGGTTAGCAGCCCACTGGGGACTTGCAATGTGCTCCAGCAGGTCCAGTGTTCAGCATGAACCAGGACATGGGACGTGCCACAAAGCACACCTACCCCACAGTGAAGACACACCCTATTTGTCACATACTAATGTTAGAAAATCTCACAACTGTCAAATTTCAGTTCAAATTTTTTAACTACCGAAATGTATGTGCCTGAATGAGATACCAGTTTCTCTGGCTTTTCTGTACATTTGAAGTTCACTCATATATGACCACTGCATAGACAATTTTTACAAGCACAACAAACTGAATTTACAGAAGCAGCAAATGGTTGTGTATTCATTAATTTCCCAAGGTGGTCAACTGCTTTGAAAACAGGGAGCAAGAGCAGGCTGAAAAGGTAATGGAAGCTCAGGATATTAAATATGATTACTCTTAGTTTTGTTGTTGTTTACTATTTGTCTTGGGCCAGCATCCAAAAGCCACTCTATGTCATATGCAAAACCAAACCAAGAAAATTCTCACATATGTAGAAATAGATTCTGCCTTGAGGAGCTCACAGTAAAGACAAAGAACAAGAAAAAGCAAGTAAAAGTAAGAAACAATCATGAAGGAGGAGATGAGGATGGTTAAATGACAAGCTTGGTGGCCTTGGTAGCACTCTGACAGTTCCAGACTACCCACTGAAAGACAAATCTTTCTTCCCAGGTTTTTATCAAAATCGTCTGTTTCAAACCAGTTTGACACTGAAAAAAATGCCTTTGCTGGTGTGAGCACCAAAGGAAAATAAACCAAACAAAATCTGGCCACAGACATATCTTACAGCAATTTCTTTATTCCAGTTGTCTCTTTTGCTTATAATCATTTCTCATTTAAAGTACTGAGGATTCAGGAATTTCCAATTAGTTCACACCTGCATTTTTCTTCCAAAACCGCCAAAATGTGTGTAGGGTAGACATTGGGTCCTCTGCTTTGCTCTACTACACGGCTGCTGCTGCATCATGCTACTTGCACATGTAGAAACTGTCTTTCTGAACTATTTCAGATTTAGAGTAAGCACATCATGCAGCAGACTGTAGCAACCCAAGGACAAAACGTGGCTGGGGTGTGTTAGGTTTTCTGTCTCTTCTAAGCAGCCCTGTCATACTGTGTACCCCATTATAATGCTTAAGTATGGATTTACATACGTAACTTTTGTCATCAAAATTTGAAAGTGACTTCTAATCTGGCTCAGAACTCAGGACTGTTGGCTTCCCAACCGATATTCAGGATATCTTACAATCCCACTCCGCACATAGGATATTTATTTATTTTCTACTTTATTCATCTGAAAAACATAACTGCTGGATCCTTATTTGGCAATACAGAAAAGAAAACTGCATTGATATACACTTGTTTAAGTTTCAGATAAATCTGCTGTGACACAGAGACATCAAAATGTAGACATACTCTAAAAATTAACTTGGGCCATCTGAATCCACTGATGTACAACAAAAGATGTAAATTGAACAGCTGGGCATAGAACGTTTCACTTCTATGATGTTCAAAAATTAGGCTGTCGGACCTTGGCCATTCAAGGACTGTTTTACTGTACTTGTATTCTCTACAGAGAATTAATAAATATTTACATCAAATACACATGCATAGGTGACAGAGAGAACTAGTTCCATGAGGATCCAACAACCATAAACTCCCATGACGCCATAAAAAATGGAGAAGTGCCTTACAAACTGAGTACTAGCAAGACTAGATTTGCAAATAACAGTGTATAAACTAATCACAAAAGTAGCTTTTGAAAACTGTCTATAACAAGGCAAGTGGTTCATTAAAAACATCCCCATTGTTTTTCTGTATTCCCTTTTGTATCAGTGGTTCTCCTGTAATTCTTTTTGTATTCTTGAGTCACTGCCAATGGTGCTATCTGGAGAGAAACAACTGAAGTGAGTTTAGAGATTGCTGTCTTTATATGGCCACAAGATGCTAAAACCGCAAGGCTGCTAATTCTGCAAGCTGACTTTCTCTCATTTCATGCTTCTATTACCCCAGATAAAATAACTATTGCAGAAAATGTTGTGTGTTTGTTCTCAGGTTGGCAGCAAGGTGTTGCAGAAAGCTGTGTTCTTAGCTGCTGCTTCTCCTGCACATCTTTCCCAGTGTGTCTTCGCTCTACTGTCAAAGGTAAAGTGGGTTTGCAATCACAAACAGCAATGCAGAAGTCAAAGGAAGAAAGCTACTGACAGGGAGTAGTGAAAGTACCCATGAAAGAAGAGGACCCTTCTTCAGTGTCCTCTTCTAGCAAGAAAATAATCTCCTTGGCTTGTTGTTTTGACTGGGCTAGATGGAATGAACATTCATTCTTTGACGATGCAAACTGTCCCTTTTTAAACATAAAAAGGGACTAAAACACACATTCCTTAATTTGCTTGAAACACATGTTGTGGTGGACAGACAAAACACACTCCAAGCATTCCCCTGTGATGTAGGCCTGCAAATAAACTCAGGAAGATGGTGTAGCACATTATTTGTGTTTGAAAATCAGAAGACTTCTGTAGGATTTAGCTTTTCTTTTTAATTTTTCCCTGAATGTATAATTGCATAAACTTTAATACATTATAAAGGCCCTAGCCCTTCATATACACGTCAAACTTCACATGGACAAGTTGTCTCATTCATTTAGCATGTTTGAAAATGCAGAGCTACTCATATCTGACACTGCCTATCACAGTGCTCTACCTTGTGCTGCTTGCCTTCACCAAGTGCCTGTTCTGAAGTGAGTGCAGGTAGCCCAGCAGTTAAACCCTGACTATATGACTTGGCAGTAAGCCCCCAGAGCTGCAATTTCACCAAACATGTGACCTGTGGATATCTCTAGAATGGCAATCTGCCTCACAAGTAAAAAAGATGGATTATTTTTCTTTATCCTCTATATGTGAACAACTCAATTGCCTTCAGTGAGACTATTCACAAAGTTGCGTGTAGATTGAAGTCGTGCTGTGCACAGAACAGAAAATACGAAATTCTGATACTGCTCTAAGTTTTTTCACTTCTCTGTCTGATAGAAGAATTCAGATGTAGGGTTTAGGTGTTTACTGTTAAAAACTTTAGTGTAAGAGGAAAGTTAAGTGTGAGAGAAGTAGCATTCATTCCATTTAGAGTTAAGCTGGTGAAAATGCAAAGAGGCCCAAGACATCGCATATGTTTTAAGTCTTAGAATGTCTTGTTACTAACCAGAAACTTTTATTATGCAAAGAAATACTTTTCCTGACTCACGCAATCTGATGTAGTTTATTGAAAGCCTATGTTTAACCAAGCTATTTTTATTTTCAGGAAGTCATCGTTTATATGGTTTAAAACATCGTTTATATGGTTTAAAACAGGGAAGACGGCCCTGAGGAAACTAAGCCCATATCTGGAAATTCAGCAGATGATCCCTTGTGCCAATTGCCAATTTAACAAAGTCTGTTTGCAGAAATCAGAACCAATAGTGTTCACGCTCCCAGTTTACTCAGCATTGTACTCCTCTCAGCAGTAAACATCCTCCTCTATTTTATTATGATTTTAGCCTTATTCTCATCATTGACAACTTCTTATAGTTCTCCTTTCCTGTAACTGGAATTAAGTATTTCTATTATACAAAAAAAGCATATGTGATTAATGAGATGCCCTCAAAAGAAAGTGTCACTTAGATCAAGGCCATGAGACCTAGTATTCTTGAACTACCACCTACTTCCTTTAAGACGTTTGATAAACCACTTAATCTCTCTGCATCCATTTATCCATCTGCAAAATGAGAATGGGAATACTTTCGAAGCTCACTTTTTAATATTTGACAAAGTACCTTTGCAATTCATCAGAACATCTTGCAAGAGCTAGGTGTCACTGCCCAGGCCTTGATGAACTTGTCACGGTATAAGGGTTGGAGAGAGCCCTGGTTTGACCTGGGGGATTTACAGCTGGCTGGTCATGACTGCTTTGCATGTTGATATTAGTGGAGGCCTACAGTCACTTTATTGCAGAACTTGCTTTGTAGGTTTGTAGATCTGGGGGTTATTTAAAAGCTAACTTTGCTAGCAGATGTCATATACTAATCTGGCAGAGAGCAGCTTAAAACTCCAAAGTAAAAATACAAGCAATTTTATTTATTTTTTTTCCACAGAAATTTAATCTATTAAAATTGTCTTAAGCTGATTTTTTTTGGTGCATCTTGATAATGAACATCATTTTTAGGATACATGCAACTTGGCTTTGGATTTGAATATTTTCTAGAGTTTCACTAAATTTCACTGAATTTTTTAGAGTTGGAAGTGACCATATTGATCATCTAGTCCAACTCCCCTGCTGAAGCAGGATTGCTTAGAGCGTGTTACTCAGGACTGCATCCAGGCGGGTCTTGAAAATCTCCAAAGAAGGGGGACTCCACACCCTCCCTGGGCAGCCTGTTCCAGGGCTCTGTCACCCTCACCGTGAAGAAGTTTTTTCTCATATTTGAGTGGAACCTCCTGTGTTCCAACTTGTGCCCGTTGCCTCTCGTCCTGTCACTGGGAACCACTGAAAAGAGTCTGGCTCCATCCTCCTTCAACCCAGTTGAGAAGCATACAGAGGGTTTGGGGAAAGTTTAGGATTAAAAGTGGAGACTGATGCAGACAAGAGGTTCTTGTTGCTCTGCCAATCTCCCCTGTTCCTCTGGCTTCCTTGACTCACTCCTCTTTTCCTTCCTTGACCTTTCCCTCTCCAACCTCTTTCCCAAAAGCCATCCAAATGATGCTTCAGTTCCCATGCTTCTGCTAAAGCACTGTCACTCTTCCTGACACTAGCAGAGAATGGGTTTCAGTTGTTTATGTGCTGTATTATACCACTGTGCTGTAACACTAGGGAGTAAGAGCTGGTTGAATAAAGGATACTTTTAAATTTCATCATTTATTTAAAATAAAAAAACAATGTTGATTTACATCAGGGCTGTTTTATGAAAAGGGGTCAGGAAAGGTTAGGTATTTCCTCAGAGGTCCAGTGAAAGACAGAAAGCTACCTACCTGAAAGGAACAGACTATCCTTGGTACTTGTTTTTTCCCGTTTCTCATTTACATATTCCCAAATTGAGAACTTACTAATGACGGCCTTTATAAGCCCCACTCCTTAGCACATAGCTCATCTCAAGTGCTGAAGAGAAAGCCGAGGATGCAAACTCCATTGCACTACTAAATTAGACATCAAAAATATAGGGGAAATAACATTCAGCAGTGCAACAGCTTTTTCCTCCTGTAGAGGTGCCTCTAGTCTTTTCTCAAGTGACAACAGCCGGAACACTTCCATCACAGAATGTAGGTCTTATTTAGGTACCTTATGGCAGGGAAGGGAGGTAAGTAAGGAAAAGAAAAAGAATCACATATTAGTCACTAGAAGGATATATTTCATTTTTATCATCTATTTAAATTTTATTTTATTGGTATTTATTGCCATCAACTTCTATATATGAAGGCTGCTGTTATTTCCTCTAATGGGCTTATTTCACTCCTCTGCCCACATACTTCCTTTGCATCAAGCATGCCTTCCTGGCAATATTGATTAAGAATCAATTTACTGCTGACAAGTACTCCAAATAGAGCTTTTAGAAGGCCATGAAATCCTTTTTTCCTAAGGTGCTTCATGCACAAAGTTAATAATATAAAACTTAAGGTTTTCTACAAGCTCAGCTACAGTGAACAAAGAGAAACCAAGACAGAGACATAGTTATTTTTGTCCAGTGGTGTTCACTTCACCACAGGGTAAGCAAAGAATCCTTTATGTGACAGATGCCCATAATAACTGTCTGGGACCAAGCAGGCAACGGTCACAGCAAGACACTAGCCTCACAAAAGTACGTCCTAAGATAATTTTAAATGTCTGTGAGGGCTGCTGGGAGGGGATAGATCTAATGTTCATTTTTTTTACCTCATTATTTTTCCTCAATAATGAGGATTGAACTCTGTCTGTAGCTGTGCCAGTTTAGCTTAAATTTCCATAAAGACAATTAGTACCTTCAGAGGTCTTGGACCCAGCCTGCAAACATCCCCAGCTGTAGCTGAAAGAAAAAAAGGCTTCAATTAATAAGAATCACATCCAATACACTTGGGAAATGCAGAGGCATAAATTGTACCTGTGGCTTCTTAGGACTTTTGCATCCCAAAAGAGAAATTTCTCCTGAGAGAGGTCAGGAGCTGTTTTTGCCAGGAGCTCTGTTATCGCCCCCAAGAGACAGGAGCAGAACTGAGCTGAACCAAGGGGGGATCCTAAGAGAGCACATGGTTTCACTGTCACCCTGAGGCAATCTTAAGCAGTGTTGCTGTTAAAAGAAGCACTCCTGCTCCTCCCATGACATCCAGCTGCTCAAGACTGCCATGCGTTTGCACTGGCTGTAGTGATCCCTCAGCCAGGAGACATGCCAGACCTCTGATCTTACTGAAGGCCAATATGTCTTTCTTGAAGGGATAGTTTTCAACCACATTAACAAGGTGATCTGACTTGCTAAAAATTTCCTAGTTTCAACAGGAAAGAGGTAGCAAGAACATATACTTGGGAGCGAGGCATCATCACCTCTTTAAGTGGCAATTACATCTCAGAGCAGCTTAACCTAACAATGGTATGACGCTGAAGAAGTGTCTAGAACACGTGCTTTGCTCTGGTAGAGCCACCTGATTTTATGTCTTCAGTGTTTCCTTGCATACCTTCTATTAGCATTACATTTGACAAAATGTATTTTTGTCAAACACAGCCTGATAATGTCAGTATCTGGTTAAGCCAATTTTAAACACAACCATTACACTTAAATGAGAAACCTGCATGGAGCAGCAGGAAGCCTTTGGGCTTCCCCTTATGCCCCAGCAAGAGCACTAGGCCTATACAGGTGAGGTAAGGGCTAGCTCGTGCTGTGGAGCAAGAAGCCCACAGAGACACGTGTCACAATTCACAGACTCACAAGTGCAACCACACAGTGTCAGAGCTTCATGAGATATTATTTTGTGATCAGCTCCACTAAGTCTCATGACATTCAAGAATTACTTACATATGAATAAGCGAGCACACACACAGAGCATGTACCATAATCTAGGCATTTTATTAACAACATAACCATAACTTTCAGAGCTTTTTCTAGGACAAACTAAATGCAAACATGCTGTGTTTTTTTTTTTTATGTCTGTGTTGTAGAATTGTACAACATCAAACAGCACACCCGACAACTATTAAAGTGATAAACTTCCAGCATGAAGTTTTTCATATAATTATTGCTATCCTGTTGTGGGCACTAGCAAATTCTCCCCAACTTTACACAGTGCATGTCCGCAAAATGATTATTGCCCAGAAAGTATTTTCCACATGAAATATTTATTTTGTAGCACTGTGAGGATGTATGTAATTCACCAGAGAATTGTAGTACTGCACCATATCTCACTGAATCAACCTTAATACGTGATTTCTAACAAAAATTCCTGCTGTAAGAAGCAGAAAAATTAGAACAGTATTCAGTCCCTGCAGATGTATTCTTCAGCTCCCAGATTTGCTATTCCAGATATAAAGCCCTAAAAATACTACTACTTCCCTGTAAAAAGCCATTGAAAGTAACCTTATCAAGTCTAATATATGACAAAATGATAATACAGCTGTTATCAAGACTTTTTACGTATATGTTTGTGAGTGCATTTACATGCAAATCACATATGTAGGTACCAGTCTCCTCATATAAGGGGGGAGGGTACTAAAACTGGGGATTACAAGAATAAGACAAGGTACAGTTCCTCGTACAAAAATGGACAAAAATAACAGGGACACAACCTCAAGCACTGAAGTCTAATGAGAAGTATGAGCACGACATTTCTCTCCAAATAGTATTGATACATCCATCTCAGATAAACACTGTGAAAACAGACTTGAACTCTTCAACATCACCCCAAGTCCCAGACCTTTGCTTTTCCTCTGGACCTTTCCTCCAGGTCTTAGATCTGCTGACATATCAGGGGAAGGCCAGGGAAAGAGGCAAAGGCAAGTGTTTTCTTCTCACCAAACCAGTGGAAAAAACCACATAATTTCATGCAGCCTCCTCTTTGTGGGCAAATTAATTTAAAGATGAGGCATGAGAACCGCCTCTGCCAATACATCTCTCCCTATCAGCTGTGCAAAGCAGGCCATCCGGGTGCACGAGCAGGTTCTGGAGAGTGTACTGAAAAACAGGAGTTTTAAACAGCTAGCCTTATCCCTGTCCCCCTGAGGGGCAAGCTCATTGATACCTCTAATAAAGAGATACTTCCTCTTAAGGAAACTCTGTAATGCCACCATAACCACTTTCTGTCTCCTAGTCTGCTTTCACAGGTCTGCTTGTGGCCAGCTGTGAGCAGGTGCTATTCCGTTTCTTTGGCTACTTGTGTTCTATTCCAGGTTAAGAAGTGCCTCTTGTGTGTTGTGGTTATATGCATAGCTGCTGATCAGTTTTTCACTTCTTCCATGGACCTACTCCCACCCCACCCCTTTGTCCCAGCATTGTGCAGGGTACACTGGTGAGTAACAGAGCAGTCTTGTATTCTGTACAGCCACTGTATCAGGTGCACACTCATCACCCTGCTGCTTGTGTGATGTGAATGCAAATGCAATCCCATCACTGCTAATTTTTATAGTGGTCCCATTCCTGCAGCTAAGTGCAGAAGATGAAAGAGAAAGGTAGAGTCGCTCTGAAATGCTTGCAACTGTGCTGCCACCCAGACAGCACAACCTGACTGTGGCTCTCTGGCTAGCAATACTGCTTCCTCTGCCTTTGGGAACTGTAACTTGCTCTAGTCTTTTCTGCTGATACTGTCCAGTTTTTACTATTTTTATCTGCCATTATTGCATGGGCCATTAATGCACCATGGATACACAGCCAACATTCATCCTCCCACTTGGCCAGACATCTGGCAGTTCAGTGGCATCTGATCTCTCCTTCATTCTGGACCAGGCAGTGTGGGTAGGTTCACTCCCTGGTACCCCCATGCTGCCATACAGATGGACCCTCCGGATCCTGATGTGGATACCTTGCTCCTGCCATGGCACCAGACGTTTTCTTCAGACAGTATTTGCAAAAGAACCAGCAGCAAATTTCAAGAAGGGAGGGAGGGGCATTATTACTATGCAAACAATTTTGTGCTTGCAGGGAAAGTACTTTGTATAGAAGAACTTCAAAGTAGGACAAAAGTGATAAGAAACAGATCTCAATCAGAGAGTAATTTCCTGTTTTCTGTTGAAAACAGCCCTATGTCACAACCAGGGCAGTATTTCTACCCTAGCATGGCCAGAGAGATTTTATCCTAAACACTTACTCATTGCTATAAGCAGAATACAAAGAAATACGAACACACAAAATATTTTTTTAATAAAACATTTTAAGATCTACTTTCTTTCTGCTGTTCTGGTAACCAAACTGCAGTATAAATTCTCACAACTCTCTACCATGATTACTGAAACTTCTTCCCCTTTGGCTTCCCAGTGCCATTTAATCTACAAAGCAGTTCTTAAAACTATTCTCCTTGGCTATCAACTTGACCTTGTCCACTCTCGTTGTTACATTTAGCTCGAGGCTGGTCTTCTGACCTCCCAGTCAACTGCTAGCCAGCTCCCCTCCAGGAATTCAGCCCCTGTTGCATCTCAACCTTCATGCTGCTGCGCTGCTATGCTCATATCATGGTTTTCTCTTCCTGCAGCTGCCCTCGGTCTCCTTCTGACCACCTCTGGGTTTTTTCTTCAGGAAAATCTCTCCTTAGTTCCCATTTCCATTTCATATCTCAATCTCAGTTTACATGTCTCTGTTAACAGTATATACGTACATGTCCTAAAATAAAACTTTCTGGTGTTAGGCTGAGCAGATAGGTCAAGTTTTTGTTGTACCCAGCTCCATTTCTCCCTTTGTTGCATTACGTTTTAAACTAATTTATAATCTCTGCATTTTAAGGCCTCATCCCCTGGCATTTGCTTTTACTACTGTTAAAAACAGTAAATAATTGTAATAATTTTTAATTTACACAGCAGCTTTTGGATTTGCAAAGTTTGGTCTGAACCACTAAATTAATCTTTTTGGAGACAATGAAGAAGCAGTCAAATATCACTGAATAATTAAATTCAACAGACTACCATTTTTGAGACCTTACGCACAATTTGTTGTTACTTTCTTTTTCCATTTAATAACTATAGCTCTACCCTTAACACCTGGCCTACTAAACTGAGACTAGGTACTAAATCATCCTTTGAAGTACCCAATTTAATTAGTTTTGCAAGTGTGACATGCATAAAGACTAACAGACACACATTTCCTTTGCTTAATTTATTGGTATTGACATTCAAAGTACAATACAGTCAACCCCTTTGGCAGTTTGCCTCCAGCACAAAAAAACTTGAAGATGAGAGAAAAAAGAGTCATGTCCCCATCCCTAAAATAGTTTCTAGCCTGGAGTACTAGGCTCTAGTACTTCCTCTTACCAGGAAGGAATAATGAATAAATCTTCAGGGAAATGACTGCACCTAGTTCTCAGCCTGTATGCAGACTTCAAAATGCAAACATAATAATCTGCATAGTTATACAGCACTTGTAATTAAAACCAATACTTGCCAATACCTAGTGCAACAGCAGGGGCAAATCTGGACTTCCTGGAAACCCTGAATTGCACGTGGCTTGCAAACAGTCCAGCTATGGGCAGTGCCTGCTGATTGTGCGATGAGAGGGGGCTGCGTAGGCAGAGGATGGGCCTGTTGGATGATGCCAAGTTCCTTGTCTAAAGGTGAAAAGAAGAAAAGGAAGGCTTCCTGTGGTCACTATCATCACATAATCCTCTTTTCCTAACTGATCCCCAGGTTGCTGCGCTCACTTGGCTTAACCAACAAAGAAAATCCAAGCAGGAAGCTCTTATGCCACCAAAGGAAATTACAAAACCACTGTGGATTCCAGGGGTCTGGAGGGAGCTGTTGAGAAGCATTTTGATCTTTTTAGAAATCTGCAATATTGCCTTACCCAGCTCTTCATCTTGGGGCAATGTCCATCTCCCACAACCACCCTGTCATCTTCTATGCCTTTCCCAGTACCTCTCTCCCTCTGCTCATGCTCAGACACCAACAACTGCCATGCAGAGGGCTGGTCATTGCTAACCAACCCTGTTTAACAGGGATAGGGACTAGCCTGCAGCCCCCTTGACTCTACCATGTTCTAATGACCAAGGTGCTAGATGATGTTGGGAGGATCCAGTCCTGCCTCTTAGATTACGGCAGAGGCTATCAAGGCTGCAGCAATATTTAGTATATTGAAACTGTGACTAGTGTGGGAGCTGAGGATGACTGTGCAAAGAGGTTAGGACGCTGGAAAGTGCAACACTGCCAATTACTGTGCAACACACTCCTAAATACACTGATAGCAGCTGTGGGCTGAGCGCAGGCACAACTAGCCCTCCCCACTCCCATGCCATGCAGTTCTCTCAGCAGTGTGCCAGGAACTGCCCTGGTTGCAGGACCCATCCTCACCCGGTTTCATCCATGAGATTGGGCTCCTTAAGGTCCGTGGAAACGGGCCAAAATACTGTCTGCCATGTGGAGCTCTGAGAAAGCAATTCTAAAGTATGGAATCAGGTTTTTAATTAGGATGCCAAGAATCAATTCTCCATTCACATCTCCAGTTTTCCTGTCTTCCTGCAATGACACATTATTACATACAATAAATCAGCCTACAGCACAGACGAAAGCCCTAAAACACCTGTGTGTTGGTGTCTGTGTCTGATGTGTTTGCATTCATCTAAGATTATCTGAGGATGTTCAGGTGCACAGATGGATGGAAAACTAGAATACTTTATTACGTCAAATGTAGTGTTCAAAGAACCAAATGCATTGTTCAAATGGCCGCACTCAAAGAGTTTCAGTCAATGGTTCAATGTCCAATTGTTGAGCAGTGACAAGTGGTGTTCCTCAGGGGTCAGTATTGGGACGAGCGCTGTTTAACATCTTTGTTGGTGACATGGATGGTGGGATTTAGTGCACCCTCAGTAAGTTTGCCAACGACAACAAGCTGTGTGGAGCAGTTGACACGCTGGAGGGAAGGGATGCCATTCAAATGGACCTTCACAGGCTTTAGAGGTAGGCTTCTGTGAACCTCATGAAGTTCAAGAAGGCCAAGTGCAAGGTCCTACATGTGGGTTGAGGCAATCCCAAGCACAAACACAGGCTGGGTGATGAGTGGATTGAGAGTAGCCCTGAGGAGGACTATGGGGTGTTGATGGATGAGAAGCTCAACGTGAGCCAGCAACATGCGCTTGCACCCCAGAAAGCCAAACACATCCTGGACTGCATCAAAAGAAGTGTGGCCAGCAGGTCAAGGGAGGTGATTCTGTCCTTCTACTCCACTCTCGTGAGACCTCACCTGGAGTTCCAGCTCTGGGGGCCCGAACATAAGAAGGATGTGGTCCCATTGAAGCGAGTCCAGCATAGAACCACGAAGACAATCAGAAGGCTGGAGCGCCTCTCTTGGGAAGACAGGCTGAAAGGGCTGGGGTTGCTCAGTCTGGAGAAGAGAAGGCTCTGGGGAAACCTTAAAGTGGCCTTTCAGTACCTAAAGGGGGCCCACAGGAGATATGGGGAGGGACTCTTACCAGGGAGTGGGGTGAGAGGACGAGGGTTCATAGGTTTTAAACTGAAAAGAGAGGTAGATTTAGATTACATTTAAACTTGACAGGTTTTAAACTTAAAGATGGTAGATTTAGATTAGATATTAGGAAGAAATTCTTTACTGTGAGGGTGGTGAGACACTGGAACACGTTGCCCAGAGAAGCTGTGGATGCCCCTTCCCTGGAGTTCAAGGCGAGGTTGTATGGGGCTCTGAGCAACCTGGTCTAGTGGAAGGTATCACTGCACAGGGCAGGGGGGGTGGAAGTAAGTGATCTTCAAGGTCTGTTCCAACTCTAACCATTTTATGATTCTATGAAATTATTCCTTAAGTCAGGGAAGTTAAAGCATTAATGTACCATACGTAAAGGCATAAAGATGAGCATTATAAACCAAGTAAGCTGCAACACTTGATGCAGCGTGTAACTTGACTTTTTGAAGCAGCATACTCACAGCTGCACAGCTCTGCAAGCAGTCCATAGTTTGTGAGTTTCTTTGACAATTTTGTTGCTCCATACTAAAATGCATGTACAGATTAGAAGGTCTGAAGAAGGCTTTGCTGATGGTCTCTGGAGCTGGTTCTGTGACTGTCTCTTTTTGTACTGTTACCATTCTATATATATATAAATACATATATATTTAACTGTGCTATATATACTTTTTAGATAACAGCCACATTGTCAGTAGTGATCGAATGTTCAAGTTATGAGCCACAAAGCTACTTTCTATGAAAAGAAATCAATCACCATGGTGAAGATACATACATATCATACAGATACTCTCCTGGTTAAAAGTTTTAAATGGCTCCAGAAATTAAACGAGTAGTTACATATCTTTTCTATTGATTTCTGTATTGCTTTTAGCCTACTACTTACCCAAAGTCACCCAGTGCAAACAAGAACTTGGCATACTTTGAAGACTATGCCACATCCTACCTGCTTTACGCACCAAGGTGAATTCAATGAGACTGCTTCTGTGCACAAGGCAGGAAAGATCTACTCCCAAGTTCCTTATTTCCCTGGCAAACTGTTGCCAAGGAAAACTTGCTGCCAGTCCTGCAAGCATTTAAGCACTGCATTTAATTGGCCCGTTTATATAAGCTGGAAGGTGTATTTGTTTAAATACTGACCTGATAAAATTCTATGCCATAGCTGGAATTGTCATATAAAGTCATGCTTTAAGGAGGTAAGACACTCCTTACTGAAAGTCCTCTACCATTGCTGCAGCAGTAATGGTGCAGGTGAGGGCTACACACCCAACGGTTTTAAACCTGTAGTTCCATACACTGCTTTTCCACTTCCTTGTTGTGAGATTGATGACTGAAGATAAGGCAACAAGAAGTGCTAGCCTTTCTGGTTTTAATGGACTCAGGATATCCACAATTATTTATATCCTGCAAATATAGCTATCTGGCACAGAACAGGCTGCTGTTAACTCTTCTTGCAGTTCGGCAGGGGCAGAAAAAAACATCAACCTCTCAAAAAGAATCATCTGAGGTATTTGGCACATGGTTAGCATCAGTCCCCGTATCTTGACGAAAAAGGAGCATTCTGGTTCTCAGACAGCAAGAGAATGACAAAAGTCTTAAGGAAAGAAGACCAAGACAGATGGTGACCAACAGAAATGAAAGATAGAGAAAAAAGACATTTTTCTGTACCTAGGCTAAGACTGGTCCCCTTATTGTACCCTTAACAGAGTTTGCTGTGTGCCAACGCTGTGTAGGTAAGCAGACTTACAAGAAGCCCTCTCACAATACTGGCACAGCTGTTAAATGAACCCGAAACATGTGGAGTGCTTACACTGATTCAAGTGGGATTGAGTTTCCTCACATTTAACTTGGTGGAAATATTAGCAGAGTCCCTGCAAATGATTTCTAGCTGATTTCTTTCTGGAGTAGAATATTCAGAATCCATCTGCTGGGTAAGGATTAAGTAACCCATGCTAGTACAGTGTTAACAGTTAGTACTTGACAACATCTGTGAAATTTGCTCTGCACAGGGTTCCTTAAGGGCACAGGCAGGAGAAGTCAAATGTGCAATGTTCATACATAAACTATTAAGACAAAAATAGAAGAGTAGTAGCTCAGACAATTTTCATCTTAAGTCACCTGGCAGGAAGACTTCCTGTTGTAGAGACCATGAGCTACATGGTCTACCCCTAATAGAGAGGGGTATTATGGAGGGGTGTGCTCCCACCACACCAACTGCAGCACAACATTTTCTTTTCCACTGTCTCTCTCCTTGTCTCCTAATTTTCTGGTAAGCAATGGTGGAGGCGTAAGAATCTCCTTCCCTTTCAGCTGCTGTTGTCTTTGGTGTGGGTGATCATGTTGCTTCTCAATTACTTTAACATACATATATTATAGCCGGTATAGCTCATTATTTCCCCAACACCCAGCTGAGTCCTCATTCCTACCCATTCTAATGTGTCTACTGCATATGCTTTAGTACTGTGGGAGGTGAGACTTCAAACATCCTAACAAAAAGGGTGTCCACTTTCCTGAAGGCAATATGCACTAAGAGAAGATACTGAGCAGAGTCTCCCTGGCATCAGAGTTGCACTTCATGCTTTTCTTGATATTCAGCCTGTATTTACCCCACTTCCTCTTAACCCCAGTTATATGTTGTCAAACCATCCCAGCCCTACCTTACCTTCTGAGGGTGAAAGTGTGCAATTCTCCACCAACCAGAACTATAGCTCATTACTCTTAATTTCCTTATGTATATGGAGACTTTCTTGGAGATTACTGTTTAGCTAATCTTAGTTTATTCCTGACTTCATATTAGTATGGATATAAAACATTCTTTCTTGGTCTGCTTTAATAAATATTATGATAGCTTTCTGCACCTCTGTTTAGTTAGTCATTTCCAAATATGAAACATTGCTCTAAATAATTAATAAAATAACAAAATTCTTAAAATTTCTTTTCTTCTTGCTAAAATTTACAGAGGCATATTACTTCCACAGAGGTTGTTTTTCTCAGGTCCAAGGGGATTTTAGTATCAAAACCATGCCAGATGCTACACGCAGTTCAGTTCAGATGCTTTTCTGCTTTTTTATTTCTTTACAATTTCAGCTTTCCCTATTTATTTTCTTTCTTTGACATGGAATAGAGGAAATGGCACTTAGAAGAAATCCCTGAGAGATCACTTGACTTAACTTCTGTGGTTTGAGTTACTGTGTATTTGAATAAATTACTTCGGTAACTACTTCATCTACTAGAAAAATAAATTTTAAATAAATGGAGCTGTACAAGATCAAGGTGATGAAATTTGCAGCAAGCTTTACTGGATGTCTTGATCACAGATACAACGTTCTGTACTTTATTCTTCAGTTTTCGGGTGGTTTTTTTGGCACTCCTTTCCTCTTGCATATTTGGGGTCTTCTGCCCAGAAATGATGATGGAATGCACATGCCAGCATTTTTCTTTTCTCCATTTGCCTTTTCTCCATTTTAAGTGTTTGTAGTTTCAAATATTCATTGAAACGTGGTTAAAAAATACAGCGAAGGAAATCCCAAAGCAGAATTTCAATCACCACTCTTTCCCCTACAAGGGAACTCTTAAATGTTATAATAAGGAGTCCTATATTCCATTTGGTCTTCCTTATATGAATTTTAGTGCTCTCATCCTCATTCATATGCTCATTCATTTCATATTTCATTTATTGGTTTGACAGGATCCAGTGTCACCTCAGCTACTATTGGACAACACTGCAGGTTCCAGTGAGACCACTTGTCTGCTTTTATTTCCACAAAGCATGTTCAGAGGAAATTTACTGAGGAAACCAAATGCATAATTAAACACTAGTGACCAAAAAAATCTGGCACGTTCTTAACATTAAAGTGAAATTCCTTCAGGGACTATTTCCTGCTAAGTAAGAACTGCTTCTCAGTACTCCCTTTTTCAGTACTATGTTGTTACATAGGACATTTCTTCCTTGCTGATCCAGTAAAACACATTGGCCAAACTGCTACAGAAAGTTTACTATATATGTAGTCTTTGAAATCGCATCCAAATGAATTACAGCCCAAAAGCCATACTCTGTGTTGTGACATAGCTAGACACAGCTAACTGTGAAAAGTGCAGGTTTATTCCTTCTCCTTAAAAGCACTTGTTTTTCATGGGCAGAGTTTGTGCTCCAAAAATCCTGAACTCAAGCCATAGCCTTTCAGATAGATGAGATGGAAAGCTGAAGCACATACTGTGAGAAAAAGAAAAGCATAATTTGAAAAGTAGATGCTTTTACTCCTCCATCTGATGCCAACCAGATTATTGACATGCTAACTGAATGGAATTATTTGCTTATAAAACCAGCAAATTATTTAAACTTATTGCTGTTTATCAAAGTATAAAGATGTGCCCTTCCTCTCTTTTCCTCTCCCCAGATTTATTCTTCCTGGCAGAAAACAAAAAGTCACAGGAAACTTTTAAAAACCTAAATAAAACAGTCGTAAAAGCTTCACTAGTGAAGTCTTTCAACAGAATTAGAGATCTGGATACCTACACCACAGATTTAGCCCATACAAGCAACATTTACTTTACCCTCAAAGATGACTGGATTTCTACTGGAGTTACCAAAACATCAAACATTTGTAGCTGTAAAATACCAGTCTTAATAGCAAATTCATGTTGCAATTTGTGCTTTCTATTAAGTGATTTCCCATAAAGCAGAGGATCAAAGATTTGAGAGCCCACGGAACTCCAGAGTTTAGGATTAAATTGTTGCAAGTAGTTTGGAAAGAGTTATTTAAGGCAGGGAAGTACTAGAACTCAGCTCTTCCTGTAAGTTGGTCAGCCTTTATTTTTAGTTTTCAATTGTCAGTATTTTTTTCCCTTTGTAAAGGAAGTGTAAAGCACTGCCAGTACTTGAAGCAAAATTACTTTCCAGGTCCAGTATGATACAAACAGGACTGATGATGCTATGCAGCATTCAAACTAGTTCAGCTCCTTCAGCTGGCATGACCTCTACGAAAAACAATGAATGCTAATGCTAGATTTAGTCACTGAAGTTGCCACAGGTTTGCTGATCTCATATTACCTGAAAAACTGCCTGAGAACTCAGCACCTTGGGGAAGGTACAAGCCACTTTTCCGCATTAAACTTCTAAGCCTACTTCCAGATCAAGTCTTAGTGGAGTCCCTTTGTGGTGTATAAGAGCACTCCCTCTAAAAATAGCAACTACATTCTTCCTTTACCAAAGTGCACAGGAACAAAGAAGGGGATAAATTTGGCCCTGCTAAATTAGAAAAGCCATTTTGTTTCACCTCAAGAACATAAAGACTTCAACACAAATCCTATCCATGCGAACAAAACCAATTCATAGATGAAATCTATCATCTGTGTTTTATGAACATCAGGCTATAGCAAATGTACTAATACCATGCTTGATCCCTATCCTGAGCTATTCCTTGCAGAAAAAACCTAAAGAAAACTTGTTAAATAAATCAGAGGGAAAAATGTGTATAACAAACCCAAAACTTAGTATTTAAAAGGGAAATATTCCCTGGCTGTATTTAATGCTTTCATTAAAGCTACAGTGCACAAAGTCAGCACTTTATGAAGGAGAACACCAGGGCAGAAGGCTCTAACAGACACATCTCTGGTAGGTGATTTCAAAAGCTGAAGTGCTTAGAATTTTCTTACATGTAATCACTGAGGTGCAATCTGTTCTGCCAAAAAACTGTGTAAGCATGCGACCACCTCAAGTAGACCTGAAACTTGCCTTTAAAATACCAGGTCCTGCTAAGCAGCACTGCTAGTGTACCTGCACATGTCATGAAGGCACCTCTGGAGAGTTAACATCCACTGGTTAGACCATGCTGACCTATTGGCTAGAGCAGCCGAACCGTAGCAGATCTGAGTAAGCAGTAAGCCCTTTCCAACAGAATCTCCTACCTGCCTGCAAAAGATTTCTAAAGATTTTTTTTTTATATAAGACATAGTTAAACTACAGTTTAAAGAACTATTACCTTTAAGGCTTATCTTTTAAGACTGATGTACATACATCTGCTGTAAAATTCTGCAGTTCCAGTAAACCTGAAAAAGTTTACTGTGGTGGAGTCATGTATTGTGAGCCTATTACAGTTTCTGTTGTAAAGAATCAACTTTCCCCCCTCCCAAGTCATTAAGTGAAAGGCCTTGTAAGGTTTTAAACAGTTTCAGCTAACACTTCAAATTTTGCAGAGGGAGTGCAACAATACTTCCTATCTTTTTAACATTATTTATTACTTTATAACAGTATTTGTGCCATTAACTAAGGAAAACAAAGATATATATGAGCACAAAGCCAGCAGTATCAAGAACAGATTTACACCTGGAGTGAAATGAAAATGGAAGCTGGGGAGATGACTGGAATGTGAACCAAGAGGTAAGCATGGAATAAGGGGAGGACGAACAGCCACCACCACCAACTAGCACAGAGAAGCCTCTAATTACCAGCTGCTCCTTAAGCAATTTTGTCAGAGTCTTTCAAGGTTGGAAAGTTAAATTTGCAGAAAGCAAGCACCTGCTGGAACCAGACAGTGCCCAACTCTGAGACACCTTTAGGCTTAGTTCCTTACTTGGATTCCTATTTATCCTGGTCTGGATACCCCCTGGATCCCTGTTTAAGATCACATTGAAACAAGAGCAACAAATAGCCCTGCTAGCCCCTTACTTTAGTAGTCTTTTGCCTAGAAACTTCATTGTCCTTATCTCAGCCCTGCAAAATTCAGTTTATCTTTGCTGCCCAGGAATGCACAAGAACAGCAGGAACATGGAATGTTAATGCACAGACCATAAACACACTGCACAGGAGTGTAAGGAGAATTCTTCTGAAGGCCATTAAATTCTGCCAGCATTTTTGTACCATGTCCTTTATTTTCAACAGTTGTGTATGTTATTCAGGTGACGCATTCTGTATTTTTTGAGTATTCAAAATGTAGGTAGGATGAAGCACACAATCTGAAGCCTGATCCTGTAACCTGGTATTTCCACAGTGTCTTTCATTAATGTGTTAATTCTTGTTAAAAATAACAACCTCAAACACATGACAGCAGAACAATACCGAAGCAACAGTCACATGAAAATAGTTTCTCCACTTGTGATTTCCTCAAACATCATACCAAAGACTGCCATCTACTGTTGACATCACTAAGTCTTTTAGTACTTATTTTGCATGGTAACAGGCAATACTATTTCATGTCACTACCAAGACTGAAGACTTACCAGGCCTCAGTTCTATGAAACTGATCTGAAGGACAAAATCACTTACACATTACTCCCACAACCTAAAGCAATGAGTCTATGAGACATTAATTCCCTCCAATTACAGCATGCCATGGGATGTATACCTTAACAGTTGGATAATTTGTCATTTTTGCCAGACCCATGTTAAATTATTTGTGCTTGAAAATTAGCCACTTCACTTGAGATAATGTTCTATTTTGTCTTCTCTTTACAGCTGCAACTACCTTCTGTTTTGTCTCCCGTGCATACTCCTCTCTTATGCTCCGTATGGAAAAAAAAGTCAATGCAGGCCAGCTGCAGAGAGATGGGAAACCAGACACCTTGTCCTTAGGGACTTAAACAACACAAGAGGCCTAGAACAGCACATTCCCCACAGACCAAGATATCTGGGTTTTAGTGGAGCCACTAGACTGCAACAAATAGCAAGAACTGCACTCATTTCATTCTATTTCCCATCATTTGCCTGCTGCCTCCTAGCTACAACACAGGGAGCATCTGTGTAATTGAAAGAGGGTTACTGACAACATATTCACTGCTGGCTGCCCTGCCCAAGGCAGCCAGAAGCAATAGTTTTAAAGAAAGGAGTACTTACCACACTGACATGCTGTATGAGGAAAACAGACTGGATGCAGCCAGTAGTCTTCTCTTTTATTCAGAGGGTGAAGCCATATCAGAACCCACACGGATATGCAATATTGACATGTCGGAAGCTTATTAAAAATAAACAGAATCACTGGGACCCATAATACAGCTGAGGGGTATTACTGGGCTACCACACTCCTGTGGTGAGGTATTTAGATCCTAGTATGGTGCCTGTTACCAATTTCACACACAGAAGATTCTGTATGTCACTGTAGTTGTATCTGGCTCCAATTAAAATGGAAATGAACAGATCACTGTGATGAACTCTGCAAGAAGCAAGTAAGTCTCCTTTAAAAAAAAAATGGAAGTTATAAGGGCTTAGTAAATAAATTCACCATAAATTCACTCTAGGCAAGTCAGATCACTTGCGACTAAGCAACAAGCCTCTTTTCTCTGCAACGTGCCTCAGTAAGTCACTCTATAAACACAAGACAAAAAGAAAAACTTTTAACTCATAAACCATGTGATCTAAACCAACACCCTTAGGTTAGGTTGTGGCTGGGTTTTCTTGTTCCATTGCTATCTAAGAACTCAAACCCTGCCATTCTTGCTTATTCAAAGGTGTGGGGGAGAAGAAAAACACTACACACACTCTCCCATCCGTAAAACCTGAATAATTTATTCAGATAGAGCTTAAGAACGCTCTCAAACATCATAGTATATTAGTGTACAATCAATGACAGCCTCAGAAACGACATTTTTGTTGCAAAGCATAAATTTAATGCAAAGTCCCACAAGACAGTTTTTCATTACTTCAAAGCTGCATAAGATTCACAATAAACTTATAAATATTACCAGGATTAAAAACTGCATTAAATTTGTATTTAGTTTTGAAAAACTCTAGGAAACAATCACTGTCTTAAAATTGCCATAATTAAACCATTCCTGTCTGCAGTAACAGCTGTGTATTTTTAAGAGAACTGTGTCTTGCCATCATGCATTTCCTTTGTGGAAGATACTAATACTTCCATGGAAACGTATCTCAGCACACAATAAAATCGGTGACTTGGTTTCAGTCTCTGTTTTCCTGGTAAGAATATTTAACTGATTTTGAAATTTAGCTTTAAAATAGGTATCCACTATTGGTTTTCAGAAATATCATGACAGCATATTAACCTTCTGGGGAGAGGGGCATATTCTCCTCAGGATTCATGCTTTTTTGTTGGTTTATCGAAGTAAGGAGTGTTGTCTTGTAGCAGATCTTTCCTGGGTATGAGCACTGTAATAGAAAAAAAAAAAAACCTATAAGAATATAATTTTATCGAAAATACTATCTAAAATTCTAAAATTGTTTTTACATTTACAACCAAAAAAATCAGGTTACTAAAATGAGAATTTGTACAAGGAGAATCATGGTATATACCCAAGACAAAATTATATTAAGATTTTTACCTTTTGTTGGTCAGAATATTGGCTTCTCCTTTTTTTTTTTTTTTAAAGCACTGAAAATATATTAATAGCTTTAAGAATCCATAAAAAAATGGTAAAGTGTTGCAGGAACTTTTAGGAAGCAAGAGAATGGCAATTTTATCATGCCTGAGTCAGATTATATTTACTTCAACAGTTCCAAAAATTAATACTAAACTGGACTTAGCCCTCTCCCCCAGCATCCTGTAATCTGATCTGTAATATTCATCTTGTCCCACTTGTTTTAAAAGCCAACAAGAGAAGAAAGCATCAAATGAAAATTATGGTCACTATATCGTCACAGAAGTGCAGTGTGTTTGTCTAATTATATATCATTTTAACCTCTTCCTGAGTTCTTGCCATCTAGTCCTTCAGAAATCAGCCTGTCCATTCGTTATGAAAGGAAGGAGCTGTGTCACGTCGGATTTGCTCCAGTAGCAAAAACAAAAGCACAAACACCTGCAATCATAATACTGTACTTTGACTTGGTCGGACAGCTGTGAAACAGTGAACCTGTAAAACCGTGTGTGTTTGTGTGCATGTGTGTGTAATGAGTAACATTCTGTCCAAAGTGCACTGATATCCCTTGTAAGAAAGAAAACTGATTGCCTTGAAGGTATGTTCCTTTTACATCTGTATACCAATACTGATGCATTTCATAAGTTTCTAAGAGCTTTAAGCAAAATTTCAATTGCATTTCTCTTGGATAAAAAACTTGTGAGTAAATTTATGACAAAACATGTTGACCTACACACCTAGAATAGGCAGATGAAACAGAAATACCAAAGAAAAACAGAATTGGACATAAAGTATCGAAAAACAAAAGTCCAAACAAATAAAGATTGAAAGAAGCATTTTTTAACCTTCCTTTTCAAAGCTAAGTTTTAGACACACTGCCAACACACCAAATCAAAATCATCAGAACATACTTCATGTGTGGTATTTACTAAATGTAAGCTCTACTTCTATCAGCTTAATCTGAAGTTAAAGTGAAATTAATAGAACTGAGACACTTGCATACTACTAATGTAACTCAGACTAAAACATTCAAAAAAAATCCAGAAAAATTGTCTAATATGACTTACAAGCTTCTAATTGAAATTGTCTTCTTTTTAATAAGAAAACCTCTGCCTAGTTTCTTTTTTTACAGAATTACTAGTGAGCCCCAACATGACTATACACCACTGCTTCTCAAATTCTGTCTTTTTAAAGAGTAACACTGTGCTGTGCACTGCTTTTATGACAGCACAGAATAATTTCATTTGATTAGGGAAAATTTTCCCTCACAATATTTGTTCTCACTAAGACAAGTCTTTGGCTTTTCCTTTCAGTTATTAAATAGTTATTTTAGAGACACAGGATTGCAAAAATACCCTAAACACCAGGTGTAGCTAAATTGTATATTGTCAGTTATAATACAAACAGTTAGAGTCAAAAGATTCTGATGGTAACTCACATAAGGAAACCAGCTGCAGCAGTAGGTTTCTGAAAATAACTTTGCCTAGTTTCTTTTCTCCCTGCTCTTCTTTCATACAACATAGTAACTGATCACTTTAGTCTTTTTTTTAATTGGGGGGGAGGGGCACCATGGCTTGGGATGAAGCAAGGACACAGTACTAATTAAAAATGTAAGTATGTAAAATGTAAGCCCAAATGTAAGTATTTTACAACACTTGCCTTTTTTTTTTTTCCAAATAAGCCAATATACTTTATATTACACCTACAAAGTTTCCAAAACAAGTATGTAGCACTCAATGAAGCACTATGTAATGTAAACTTTTCAACTGGGGTCGCTTATTGTTATTTGCCAACAAATAGCAACTCAAGCAGTGGCCTTAGTACTGCACTTCCCCTATTTTGTGTGTGTGTGTGTTAATAAATCTGGCCCAAGCCTCTCATTTAATACAGGAAACCATAAAATCAACGAGGGAGCTAACTGCAATTCTATTGGCACTAAAAAAGTTACTATAGAGCACAAAGATTAAGGATCAAACAGGTTGATTTTGTTCTGCTAACCCTTCCTTCAGGAAAGCTGTACTGGAATTGAATACCTGTTCAATATGCTACCTAAGCAGACTCATATACCTGTGCAGGCATTTCCTACAACCAACCTCCTGCCAGAAACTGGTTCCCAGGTGCCAGAAAGCAAAGGAAAGTGAGAAGACGCACCTGATATTTTCATCATATACATGCACAAGACATTTGGAGGGACACAACTGGGACAGCTGACCTCAACTGACCCAAGAACTATTTCATACCATGGTCAGTAATAAAAGCTGGGAGAAGAAGGAGGAAGGGGGGACGTTTACAGTGATGGTAGTTTGTATTCCCAAGTAAATATTAGGTATAATGGAGCCCTACTTTCCTGGAGATGGCTCTAAACACCTGCCTCCCTGATGGGCAGTAGCAAATTAATTCCTTGTTTTGATCTGCTTGAATGCATGGCTTTTTCTTTACCTATTAAACTGCTTTTATCTCAACCCACAAGTTTTCTCACTTTTACCCTTCCAATTCTCTCCCCAACCCTGCTGGGTGGGGAGCGAGCAAGCTGCTGTGTGGGGCTCAGTTGCTGTCTGGGATTACACCACACCACAATTTAGGAATAGATTCATCTGGAAGTTGAAGTCCCACTTCCAACATTTTTCCTCTTTTTAATCTCAGACACTCTTCTTTACAAACAAGAAAGGATGGAAATAGTAAAGTGAGATAGGCAACAGAGTGGAGCAGCAGTGGAAACACCACCCCTTCAGAGGTACAATTTCACACAGTGCACCAATCATGCTATTCAGCATGAACTACTATCAAAATATGGTGAAAATTACCTCAACTCCCTGAAATTTGTGAGTTTCTGGTTTCAGAAATCTTCTAGTCGCCTCGTTCAGAGTGCTGACTAATCAAAGCTGGATTCTTAGGAAGCACGCAAACACACTAGAAACCTGCTCAAAGAGCAGCACTTAGGAATAAAGCTTTGTTACTGATCAATTTGCCATGGTATAAAGGTATATATTCCTTTTGTAAGGAGATTTGCTTTTACTCCTTCACTACAGTATCAAACTAAGCATCAAGTTTGATCTTCTGCTTTTTTGTATTTTTAGTAATAAATTCCCACTTCACTGAATGCTCTTTACATTTTAATTATACTAGGACAAGTAAAAACATCTATCCATTCTATACACTTTTTTATACTGTCCATTCTTATTCTGTGAACTTCTATTATGATGCTCTAGATTTCTTTTCTAAACATTTCTGATCTTTTAATTGGTGATTCACTACATTACCAAAACTAAATATTTCTCACTTCAATATATATTCCAAACACACACAAAACAGACAGCTCAGATCTATCCAAAGCAGATACAGGAAAAAAAAAAAAAACAAAACCAAGAACGGTCAAGAGACTGCATAATGACATCCTGTGTTTATAAGCAAATGCAACCTGTGTACAGATGCACTCCAGATTTTTTGCCGCGGGACAAAGTCTTTCTGGCCTGTACTAGACTCAGGAAGACCTCCCTCTTCCACAAAACCTCATTGCTACCATTTCTCTAAGAAGTTTGTAGAAGTAGGTGGGGGCAATTCCATCAATTTTTGTTTACAGAGATTTTAAAGGAGATGGCATTAAAGCTCTGATACAGTCAAAGCAGACTATCACCACTACTCTCTGTCTGCTGGGTCAAGTCATTTTACTGTAATGAGCAGCAGACTGGTCAGAGAAGATCTCCCCTTCATAAATCCTTGGTGACTACTCCCAGTACCCATTCTGTTCTTAGAACATTTAGAAACACCTTCCAGGATTGGTTCAACCGCCTTCTCGGGGATCAAGGTGAGGCTGACCAGTTCCCCAGATCCTCTCTCTTGCCCTTCTTCAAAAATGGAGTGACATTTGCTGTCTTCCAGTCCTCAGGCAACTCCCCTAATCACCATAACTTTTCAAAGATAAGATTGAGAGTGGCTTCACAATGATATCAGCCAGCTCCCTCACCACCCATGGGTGCATCACATGAGATCCCACGGATTTGTGTATGCCTCATCTGTTTAAATGTTCCCAAGCTTTTTCCCCCTCTACCAAAAGTTATTCATCCCTGCTTCAGACATTCCCAATGGTCTGAGGCCTACAATTCCTGAAGGCAAACCTTAGCAGTAAAGACAGAGGTGAAGAAGGTACCAAACACCTCAATCTCTTCTGTGTCCTTTGTTACCAGGTTCCCTGACCTTTTCAGCTGTGGGCCCACATTCTTCCTCCTCTTCCTTCTGCTGCCGATATACCTGTAGAAGCTTGCTGTCCTTCATGATACTTGCCAAGATTAACTCCAGGTGGGCTCTGGTTGTCCTAACCTCATCCCTACACACTCAACACAGTATTAGAATATAAATTAGTATTTGAACAGAAATTCATGTGGCTTTTGCAAGGGAAGTTCTGCCTTGCAGTCCCTGCTGGAGTTCTCTGAACAGCTCTTGCAGTGCTGCCACAACATGGTTGGATTCCCAAAGGTCCCTCAGCTAACGCTTTTAAGAAAACACCAGCCTTATTATGACTGAAGGTCTTGCATGGGTAAGTCAGTGGTTAAACTGCAGAAGTGAACAATAAATGAACAGGTATTCTAATGCTCAAACTGGACTTCTACAGGCATTTTCGTGTGCACGTGTTCTGTTCAACATATTTGTAAGTAACCGTCGTGGTTTGGCCTCAGACGGCCACAAAGAACCAGGTGGCAGCCGCTCGCACAGATCAGAGCCCCCACCACCACCGCAGCCAGGAGGGGAAAATGGGAGGAAAAAGGCAACACTCGTGGGTTGAGACAAATGCAATTTAACAGAACAGCAAAGGGAGCAAGAAACAACAACAATAACACTGACAGAGGAATATACGGAATATACAACCACGAGTACGATACCGCCACTGGCCGACCGGACCCGGGACACCCCCGGGACACCCCCGACCGCCCTGCTTCCCCGGGGGGACTTCCTGTCCCTCCCCTTCCCCGGCTAGCTCCGGCTACCCCCTGGGCATGGCTCACATGGGATGGAATACCTGTATCCCTGCTAGGTCCTGGGGAGAATTAACCCTATCCCCGCCAGACCCAGGACAGTAACCTGGAAAAGAATGGGTTTTAACAACACCATCCTGAATAAGTTAAGAAAATGGCTTAGTGTGAAGAATTGCAGGACAAGTTTAAGAAAGTAAAATAACAGACAAAATTACATGTAGAGACATGTAATGCACACAGGTCAAAAAAATAGTAACTTCACAAAAAGAGATAGGTTCAAAACTGACTACGACCATTCATATAAGTTTAATGAATACAAGATATTTTTGTCAAAATAAAGAAATATATGTACACACAGAAGCCAAAAATGGAATTCAGAATTAGGATTGACTAAGAAACTGATTGAGAATCGAAGAGAACACACTGTGCCATACCTGTGTTTATAAATGCCTGCTTTGCCCATAGCTTGTTAACTGTGCTCAGCTCATAGACAGCTGTTAATAATCTTAGCAGCCAAGAAAGCCAACCATATCCTGGGCTGCATCAAAAGAAGTGTGGCCAGCAGCTCAAGGGAAGTGATTCCTTCCCCTCTGCTGTCATGATACCCCACCTGGGGTACTGCATCCAGCTCTGGGACCAACATAAGGACGTGGACCTGCTGGAGCAAGTCCAGAGGAAGGCCACAAAGACGATCAGAGGGCTGGAGCACCTCTCCCATGAAGACAGCCTGAGAGAGTTGGGATTGTTCAGCCTGGAGAAGAGAAGACTCTGGGGAGACCTTCTATTAGCCTTCCAGTACCTAAAGCGGGCCTACAGGAGAGATGGGGAGGGACTCTTTATAAGAGAGTGCAGTGATAGAACAAGGGGTGATGGCTTCAAACTGGGAGAGGGTAGATTTAGATTAGATATTAGGAAGAAATTCTTTACTGTGAAACTGGTGAGACGCTGGAACAGGCTGCCCAGAAAAGTTGTGGATGCCCCATCCCTAGAAGTGTTCAAGGCCAGGCTGGATGGGGCTTTGAGCAACCTGGTCTAGTGGAAGGTGTCCCCGCCCATAGCAGTGGGGTTGGGACTAGATGATCTTTAAGATGATGATGGGGTTGGGACTAGATGATCTTCCAACCCAAACCATTCTATGATTCTTTTATCTTAATAGAGATATAGCAGTATTGAAAAGGGTGCAATGAATAGCAACAGAATGATCACAGGCATTCATCTGTTGTTTCACAGAGAGGCTGTTCCATAGGGAGAAAAAAACAAAATAAAGCAAAAAGGGGGTAATAAAGGGCTTAAAAACTTAAGATTTTGAAGAGCAGGACTAGATTCAAAATTACAGCAAGTGTTTCTTCATAAAAACCAGAGTAAATTCTTTGTCAAAGGTTCTTTGATGGAAGAAACTTGCACAGATTAACAGGAACAAATTCATGAGACAGAAACCCACTGAGATAAACTAAACCAGAAACCATCCCTGGCTTAGTAAGTGCTGCCAGGTGTAAACAGCTGGAAGATGTGAAAGTTCACTTGCTCTGTTCCTACTCTTTTATTGTCATCTGCCTAGGATCACTGTGAAAGACTCAACACTGGTCTAGACCTATCTCTGGCCTTGATCATAATAGCCGTTCTAAAGTTAAATGCTTTAGCAAATCTAACACTGAAAACCAGTTATAAAGCTGTACAGACACCACCAAGCAAAAGTGAAAGGAAACAATGTACACCGCTGAAGATTTCTCCTATTCTCTAGGACCCAGTTGTATGCTGAATCTACTACTTCTCTTATGTTTGACTGCAAGATAAAAGAACTTCTATACCGGGAACCAAAATTTCAGAATTTGATAGGCTTTGTGTCAAGGCCATTATTGTGTCACAAATCTTCCAAGGCATAATCTGAAACATAAATCGTCAGAACGAGGTTTTAGAAAAGAACCTCAATCCTCAAAGGAAAACCTGTTCTATGGACAGCATAATACTGCACCTGCTAATTCCCCTCAGGCAGCTTCTACCTATTTGGTAGTGCAAGCACCTACAGATACCATAGCTACTACCTTTAGACATACACTGACTGACTAGCCAATACATGTGTGCTGACTTGCTAACTAATTGTCACTCCTAATACTTAAGATAGCAAGTTATAACTTCTTTCTCTCAGTAAGGACATTAAATGCAGTTACTGCCTCTTTTCTACCAGCCTCCATATTCCACAGTATTTGTGTAGAAACGCTGTACCTCCTACCTGCCTAGGTAGTGACAGTAGGCATAAATTAAGAGCTTGGGCTGAGAAATGACAGATAAACAGACTTTGCCCTCTCTATCCCCTTACTTAGTTTTCAAGTTCTATATTTAGTGAACTACAACATTTTTAAATTTCTTTTTAGCATGCAATTTTACTCACATATTTTGTCGGAATCAGTGTGAACTGCCTGAATAACAGAAGTTCTGAGAATCACTTCAACATCTGAAGCCATTTTCAGAAGCTAGTAAAAGGAAAAAAACCCAAACAACACAAGAGGGTATGTTAAATTATATGTAGTTGTTCCTGAAGTATTTTCCATACTAGACAGCTATACAAATAATAAAGCCAGTCAGTTCTATTATTCAATTAGTTATGCACTATCTGTACATCTCTCTTCCTTTGGGGATCCTGTAGTAACTTACAGGATGATATATAATCTACCTTGACATACAGCATGAGACGAAGGAAACTTCTGCTCAGCTATAAAATCTACATACCCAATTAAAACTGCAATTGAATAAGGTAGAATGCAACTATGAAAACAAGTAACTAGCTCCAATGATCAAAGATATTGGTGAATGCCTCAATAACATTTGACTATTCCTAGTGAAAGGGCAATCTGGTTCTTTAACACTCCTGCTCTTGAAATAAAGAGACAAAAATAAGGGCAAAACATGACAAAAATTAAGAATACTGAGGTTTCACAGAAAAGCAGTACAGGAACAAGGCACTACCTAAAGATTAGCAGAGGCATTAATATTTGACAAAAGGCCTACAATTCCTTCCCTCATTAAAAGGATAAGTAGAAGCATCTTTGCTAGTTTTGCTGAGCAATTAAGAGAACCTTCATACTTGTTTACATGACACCTGTGTCAGAAATAAATGAAATTGCACAAGTGAGACACTTCAGGAGACATGTTTACACTAGGAAGTAGTGTGTACCAACAGAAAAGGATTTTTGTGAGAGTTAAGAGTTCAAGACTTGACATCTACACAGAATTTCTCCATCCCCCTTTGCCTGTTAAGAGTTTGGGCTGGGTATCCTCCAGTTCTCCCAAATGAATGCCCATTAGCAGCTAGGCTGCATGCTCCTGAAGCACACCTTCCACTTCAGATTCATCTTAATGGAATTCTGCCATTTGCTCTGAGACTGCTTCACAAAACAAGCCAAATCACAGCATGTGGAGATAACCAAGGTAACTTCAGAAGTGTACTTCTGATCTGAGCTAAAATGCTGCAGTAGATTCAGCTGCCACATCTCACATTCTAATACTGCAGATGGTTACTCCGACCTCCTTAGGTCACTCCATCACTAAGTATCTGATGTCATATTAGAAGACATGCAGCTTTCTATTCTGGCAAAGTAATACATATTTGGTTCGTTAACATTTATTTTTTAGCTGCTATCCAAAGCACAACACTAACATCCCTACGTTTACACAAGCAAGTGCCCAAATTCTCACAAGTCCCATGAGAATTTGAGTCCTGAACAAGTAATTTGATTCAGTTTCTCTACATCCGAGCCTACTCCCTATGCATATATTTCTTCAAATCAGTGCCCAATGTCAATGTAAATACACTCTCTTAAAAGTCTGAAAGATAAGGACTGAATTATTCATTCCGTATGGAAGTTAAGAACTAAGAATACCTACAAGTTTCATTTCAGGCCTCAGTAAGTTTTATAAAAATGACTCAGTATAAAGCGTTAACAACTGAGGAAACGTTATTTGTATAGTGAAGAATATTCTACTCCTTTAACTGCCACTAACTGAGCAGATGATCTAATTTGTCTGTATCTTTCTGTGCTTTTCTATACAAGAAAGACCAGGTAAACTTAAGTGACCACAGCTTAGATAGATATTACGTGCACAGTATATAAAATATGTACAGGAAAATAGCAACACAGAATATTTTTTTTTCCATAATTTTATTATAAGCTCAAAATAAGCCTATTGAACTACCAGGAGATACAAAAATACAGAAGGGGAAGGTATGTGCAAAATCCTTTAATATACTATTAACACCATGGGAAGTATGAATATATTTATAAACAAAGATCCATGTAAAAGCCTTTCCAATTCACCTGGCTCTCACAATGTCCCAATAAGTATTTACATTGGTTTAGAGATCCTTTAAGTAAAAAGCTCCTTTCCAACTATTCTTATGCAAAGTGGAAAAAAACAATGAAAACAGGAAGTACCTCATTTATCTTCTCTTCAGATGTCTCATCTTGGTTATTTTTGAATTCTTCATTTATCTTTTGTCTTGCAGCTAAAATAAGTACATAACAAAACTAAAGTGTGAACAAAAAAGTAGATCTTGTTTCTGTCATTGCCTCAAAGCTCAGAATCCTAAGTCCTTTATAGCACATTCCTGGTGTGCTCTACCTAAAGTATTTTAACATGCTATTCCCATGGAATTCAGATGATGTCATATTTTAAGTTGACTGGTACAGGCATAAAATATGATTGCCTATCTAGCATTCTGAGTTTTAAAAATAACTAACATACAGGAGTCACTACTAAAAGTTGGTTTACTAAAAAAGGCAGCATTTATCTTCTGAGCAGCAACCATACTTACAAGAGAATCAACTCAAAACGCTTAGCACAGTTTAAAATGCTTTGGCTGGACTGAACAGAGGAAGATTAAAAAAAAAAAAACAAAAAGCAGCAAGGAAGATCACCAAGGTTCTAAAAGAGATGTTTTCCTTATGAAATATGGCTTGAGTGCTTGAGCCTAATTTGAAACAAAAACCTGGTTGTTAAAGAATGTCTGGTTATAGACACACAGGTTTCCCCAATGATTGCTTATAAAATGTGAAGGGAATAATTTAAAAGAACATTATGTTAAGAATTCTCTTTCTGTATATTCAGAGAAGAAAGTTTCACAGAGAGACTGGTAAGCATCCACCACACAAAAAAAGTATCTCACCTTCAAGGGCTCTGGTATCATTTTTAAAAACTTCTTGCCGGGTTCTGTGTAATAATTTAAAAAGCTTCAAAACCTGTCAATACAACATTGAAAGAATTAGCTTGTTTGCTAGCAGGATCCTTAATTAAAATGAACATGTTGCAACTGAGACTGTTCTGGTTCATCTTTCATGTTCTTTCCATTAGTACAGAATTTGGTATGGAATCAGTATCTAAGATGCTTTACCACAATTCCTGATCAAGTAATTTGCAGCCAAAGCAAATGTGAGGAAATCAAAAACCTAGACAGTTCTAGATGTTTCAAACTAACCGAAGATGCTAGAGGGTACTAGCAATACACTCCAAAATAATCATTTGGCATGATGAGTGTATAATCCTGAAAATACATTGACACAAACATATTTATTGTGACAACATCAAATAAACCCAATAGAATCAGAATAACTCTAAAAGTCAAGTCACTTGAAGGGCTATAAAGCGTGCATCACTGGATCCTCCGATTACAAAAAAAAAAAAAGACAGAAATATATATGGCTAAAGTATTCTCATGCTTACAAGCCAATCTGAGAAAAGTGAATTTTGTAAGGATCTCAAACTGCTTATTAACTAGTTCAACAATTATTTTTCACATCTCTGTATAATACCTGGGCATAATCTTCTACAGTTGATGTGGCAAAACAAACACAAAGCAAAGTCCTTTCCTAAGTATAACTGCCAGATTGGCAAATAAAAACTTCAGTAAAAGCAAACACTCTGTATCTGTGAGCTGGAGATGCAAACATGACTGTCCCCTAAAAGGCCAATAAAAACATCCTGCCAGGCCCTGGAAAGAGTGTACCTCTGATTTAAATCTGACAAACACAGAGAAAGAAAAGGCGAGCACCTGTGAAAGATACTACTTCCAACAGATGTCAACACATTTTTAGATTTTCAAGTTAAGTTCTCACCCTCTGCTCAGCAGGCTACACCATGAGATAATTCATCCAGAAGTGTATACACACGAAAGGACAGGTTTTAGGAAGAAGACAAAAAATAGTAAGCAGAGGCAACTTTCCTGTTCAGAACTGGAAGTGTTCAGTTCATTAATATAATACTACCACAACTTTACTGCTATTAAGGGACAAGTTACAAATATGAACAAATGCAAATCTTGCTTCACCATGCAGATTAGACCGTATCATAATTTCTACTGTAATTTATGATTCAGCATCCTGTTGATTATATGCTACTGCATTACAGACCTTTCTGGAAAGAGGACAAACTAGTGCATTCTGAATTGTGTAACAGTCTCACAAATGTTAAAGTAAAAAAATTTTGTCACTTTTACAAGAGTTAGTATATGACTTGACAATAAGTTAAATCAATCTCAGCAGAAGACATATAAAAGAAAACATGGACTCTTAACTCTTTTTCAGCTTCTGTATCCTTAATAATTAGAAACTGAACAGAACCATGTTGCCTTTAATTGCAGCATTCTCTAGACAGCTCAATCTGTGTAAAGTAAACTGACAGAATTAAAAGCCAGCAAATAAATGGCTTGTTATTTTCAGAGATTTGACTACATTATTTGGACAGAACATCCTGAAATACTTCTACCCTATAATATTTTCACCATCATTGCAAATAGCAAAGTTAATAATACAAATGGCTTTGAGTCAAAGACATCTATGGTGAAACCTGAAGAAGTGTTTTATGGTTATTCTGAAACTCTTTTATCAACAATTTTCATGCATCCTCCTCTGTTATTAGCTTATTTATGCAAACTTACTCTGGAAAGTTCTTCACCACACCAACCACAGAGTAGTTATATTAGATGACTTTGAAGCAAAATACATTAATGCACAGACTCCTTTGAGCTCTGCAGTCACCTAATGAAACGCAGAACTCCCCTAATACCTCAGTATATTAGTGCCCCTGATACTAGGCTTTAGAACACTTCTGGAACAGCGATTCAACTCCAAAAAAAAGTACTCTATACTGGAAAGATGAAAAGTTTAAATAGTTTGTCTCCTCATTGCATTTTAACCGGTACTTGACTGTCCTCTCGTTTCCTTTTTCTGCGACAGCCTTTGTGTGCAAACCCCTACTTTCTATTACCTAGTTTTGTGTCCTTCTTGCCCTGAAAGCCTCTGCCTGTTGATGCTATAAATGCCAGTAACTGTTAGGATAAAAGTTCCTATTGTCCAATGAGATACAAGGAAAAACTCCCCTAAACATATAATGTGTGCCTAGTTACTATTTAAAACCTAAGGTCGCAAATTTGAGAGGCAGCACTGTGCACGAAGGACAGAAGCCCCAGATGCGGCATGGCGGCAACGGCCCACTGGCGGCAGCCCTCCCCCTCGACGCCTGGGCCACCCTGTAGAGCACGGGGGACTGCCAGCCGGCAATCCTCATGCAGAGCGAGGGCCAAACGGGGAAGGACAGGATCAGCTCCGCAGCCGCTGTAAGCCTGTGACGGATGGAGGGGGTGCGCCGGCAACCTCCACTGCCGCCGC
>KZ506098.1:23649-92658 GCA_002844005.1 Limosa lapponica baueri | reverse complement strand
GAACATTAACAGAGGTTTTGCTTTTGAAATAAGTGGTTATCAGCAGTGTAGAATACAGGCTCACTAAAGATGCTTTTTGCGTTATTTGTGTGCTTAAAAATTATGCTTAGTTTTGGAACTGTTTGCTTGATAGGTATGGAAGTGTTTCAGCTGCCATGTACTCTCAAGAATGGAAATTGGAAATTTTCACTACTTTCTGAAAATCATGCTTATGTTAGTGTTCTGTGTTCATGTGAGGGTATGCATCCTTCCCCTCAGTCAAAGCTGCATGAGATTTTTGCTCAGCTGTAATGGCTGCATCAGCGTAAAGTGAGCACTATACTTGATCGAGAACCAGGCCATTGACTTTGATGAGGATTTGAGAATATAGCCTACTATGATTGCCGTTAGTGCAAAATATTTTTTGGAAGGTCAGTTACCTGCAGTGTCTCAGTTGTTTTTTTACCTTAAAGTACGCAGAAATGTAGAACTGCTTTTAGAGTTTCATTGACTCTGTGAAGGTCTTTGGCTCAGTTTGGTCATTTGCATTCTGCCTCTATATGGACCACATAGAATAGCAAAAACTGCTTCCAAAATTATTAATTCAAGTAAGATTTATTTAATTAAGTTGCAAATTACTTTTATTCATCCATTTTTTGCTTACCACCCTTCTCTGTTTGGGAGAAACAAGCAGTTCTTCAGAGATTTAAAACTGGGCATTATCTTCTTAAAGATACCTTAAAATAGGTCAGATTGGAGGTATACAAGATAAGGCATTATAAATATAAGTAAAGTTTGAACTTTTCACCACCTTTACTCTTGGCAAAGGGCACACTTCCTCTTGGTACTGTAAGGTATTTATTTATAAGTACGGACTCCGTGGCATAACTCAACCAGCAACTATGAGGTGTTTTGCCATTAGATGTGATGGGTAAGTCAGAGATGCCCTTTGGTTAGCAGTGGCAAGAGTGCGCGCTCAGTGTGAGCATCTGCAGATTGTGGTGGTTGCAGTAGCAAGTCCTGGTTCTGTGGTTGGCCATTTGCCCAAAGTGGCATAGCTTTCTTTTCTCTGTGGTGTAGTTAGGTGCTGTATGCAGCTTCTGATTGATAGTAATTTTGGTACTTCCATAAAATTATCTGGGAGTCAACTACTTACTACAGATAGTTGTTCGTGTTTCAAAAGTGATGTATTTCCCTCAATTTGAGAATGTCTGAAGTAGAGGCAGCCTTAATACATTATTTTGAAATAATCTTTTTCTGAAATACTTGGTGTTATTGAGAACAGAAATGTAATATGGCCTTAATCACATAATTTCAGGTTCTTTGAAATTGCCTTATTATCTTTGATGAAGGCAATATTCAGACATAACTGGAAGATGATTAGCAACTATTTGATATTTGTTTTATTAAAAAGGGTGTTGAAAAGCAAAATAAGCATAAGTGTACTTTTTATAGGTATGCGTGCCATCAGCTCTGTTAGTTGTTAACCATATGTTGAAATAATAAATCATGAACCTAATTGCATATTAACTTGCAGAAAAGACTATAGCTTTCAAATAATGCTTAACATGGAATAATGATTTTTTTTATATACCAGCAGATCTTGGTAAGTAAGTGTTTTGTGCATAGAAATTAGAGGACTTTGAATAATGTGTCATTTAAGAAAAATCAACACCTCTGTTTATGTTTGCAGTACCTGATAATCTGCTCAAAGAGATGGGGCATATTGATTTACTTAAACAGTTGCCTTTCTCTGAAGCAAATTATGTTTTAACTGTTTGCTCTTCCTCCAGTGCCTTGCGTTCCGTGATCTTTCACCCCAAGCTCCGACGCTTTTCCTCGTCATGCCTAAGGAGCCAGTTATCAGGTTATCTGAAGCAGAAGATTCTGATGAATCTGTAAGTACTCTAGAAGCTTTCTGTATGCCAAACCGGACCTCTAATTACTTCATAATTTACTAGACTTTCCTCCTTTTCCTCTTGACATTTTAAGGTGGTAGAGTAGTTTTCCGATGCTATAATCCTTTTCGTCTGCCTTAGAACTGGAATGGAGTTGAGATTTTCCAGTAAAAGTAGTACTATAAAGCAAAATGTGTCTCTGGGTATGTTTTTGCAATGCAAAATGCATTGTTATTTTGGAGTACAATCTTAATGTCTGTTTTTATGGTTTACAGGCAGTAGTACTTACTCTAATAAGGGCTTGGGGTTTTTCGCAGGTCTGAGTTAACTGAGAAGTGCTGAATATTTCATTTGTAACTGTAAAGATAAGTTCAAAGATTTTTTTAAACCTTTACATGATAAAATAAAGTTTCTTTTCCACCAGAATATTGCCTGAAGAAGTAACGGGGCTTTTAACCATGAGATAAATTTAGCTTCTATGACGCTTTTGTAGTCTGCTACTATCTAACTTGAAAAAAATGTATAGCTCCTGTTTTCCCCCCGATATTATGCATAGTCAGTCTTTATAGCTTTTATTGGAAAGTGTCAATTGCAATCAGACAACAATTTGAAGAGCAGTGGCTGAATTTCTAAGAATTAGCTTACTAGCTTATCTGAATCGTTCTCTGCTCTCATTCCTTCCCTCCCTGCCCTCTCCCCTCTTTGTGTGTGGCTTTTTATTTTAGTTACTTATGGTTTTGTGCTTCCTTCTCCAGCTTCTTGGACATTTAATGATTGTTGGCAAGAAGTGTGCTGCTAACCTGGGCCTGACCAATGGATTCCGAATGGTTGTGAATGAAGGGCCTGAGGGTGGGCAGTCTGTCTATCATGTACATCTCCATGTTCTGGGCGGTCGTCAGTTGGGCTGGCCTCCTGGCTAAGATTTTTCCACCACAAGAGTTAACTGCATGCATACAAGTTACCGTCAAATAGATTTAACATGCTCCTCATCAATGTAGCCACTGTCAATGTTGGGGTTATTTTTAATGTGTCTCTATAAAGGGTAATAAATGCTCTGAATAACATTCACACAATAAAGATTTAGCATGTCAGAATCGTCTCTGTCTGGTGTGCCTTACTGATGGATACAATTCTCCAAGTTAACATGGTGTTCTCCAGGGTGTTAAGTATGGAGCATGTTTCAGTCTGCTGTTAAAAACCTTCTGTAGAGAGTGATCTGCTGAGGCATTTGAAACCTGAAGGTGCAACTGCTTGTCAATCTTTCCTGTCTTTTGGGAAGAAAACTTCTAAGCTTTTTGAATGTGGTATGCAAGTATTCATAAAGCCAGTGTAGGCTGTTGCCAGAACTTTTTAAAAAGGCTCTGTATGTGAAATTCCAAACATGCTGTGCAAGGGCTATGTCAATACACTGCAATCTGTTGGAAACCTACAGCTCCTGTTGGAACCATCGTGTCAATGGCTGCTTTGTAAGGTCCCATCTTTCTGATAAGAAGGGCTAAAGCAATAGTCAATGGCATCTGTGATAGTTCCATAGCATGCTGATATTTACTTTGATGTCATGATTTTGATGGAATTGAGGACTTAAAATGAAAATACTGAACTGTGTCTGTGGGGTCTTACAAGATGCTCAAGGCATTTTGTCTTAGCATGTAGGCAGCATGATGTAGTATGTATACATTTTAGATTCCTGATTTTATTGGGTGGACTTAGTTACGTAAACTGGATATCCACAAGTCCATGGGTCCTGATGGGATGCACCCGCAAGTGCTGAGGGAGCTGGCACGAGTCATCCCTGGGCCATTCTCCATCATCTTTGAAAGGTTGTGGAGAACAGGTGAGGTGCTTGGGGACTGGAGGAAAGCCAGTGTCACTCCAGTCTTCAAAAAGGGCAAGAAGGAAGACCCCAGGTAACTACAGACCAGTCAGCCTCACCTCCATCCCTGGAAAGATGGTGGAACAGCTTGTTCTGGGAGTCTTCTCAAAGCATAGGGAAGACAAGAAAGTAGTATCAGAAGCAGTCAGCTTGGATTCAACAAGAGGAAATCTGGTCTGACTAACCTGATAGCCTTCTATGATGGCGTGACTGCATGGATGGATAGATGAGGGGAGGGCGGTGGATGTTGTCTACCTTGACTTCAGCGAGGCTTTTGACACAGTATCACACAGCATCCTCATAGATAAGCTTAGGAAGTGTGGATTAGAGGAATGGACGGTGAGGTTGATTGAAAACTGGCTGAAAGACAGAGCTCAGAGGGTTGTTATTAGTGGCACAGAATCTAATTGGAGGTCCATAACAAGCAGTGTTCCCCAGGGGTCAGTCCTGGGTTCAGTCCTCTTCAATATATTTATCAATGACCTGGATGAAGGGATGGAATGTACCCTCAGCAAGTTTGCTGATGACAGAAAACTGGGAGGGGTGGCTGACACTCTAGAAGGCTGTGCTGCCATACAGGGAGACCTGAACAGGCTGGAGAGTTGGGTAGAGAGGAACCTTACAAATTTCAACAAAGGCAAGTGTAGGGTGCTGCACCTGGGGAGGAATAACCCCATGCACCAGTTTAGGTTAGGAGCGGACCTGCTGGAGAGCAGCTCTGTGGAAAAAGTCTTGGGAGTCCTGGTGGACAACAGGATGACCATGAGCCAGCAATGTGCCCTTGTGGCCAAGAAGGCCAGTGGCATCCTGGGGTGCATCAGGAAGAGTGTGTCAGCAGGTCAAAGGAGGTCATCCTTTCCCTCTACTCTGCCCTGATGAGGCTGCATCTGGAGTACTGTGTCCGGTTCTGGGCTCCCCAGTTCAAGAAGGACAGGGAGCTGCTGGAGAGGATACAGCAAAGACCTACAAAGATGATCGGGGGACTAGAACATATCTCTTGAGGAAATGCTGAGGGACTTGGGTCTTTTTAGTCTGGAGAAGAGAAGACTGAGGAGGGATCTGATCAACACCTATAAATACTTAAAGGGTCAGCATCAGGAGAATGGGGTGTGTCTTTTTTCAGTGGTGCCCAGTGACAGGACAAGAGGTAATGGGCACAAACTTGAACATAGGAAATTCCATCTAAACATGAGGAACTTCTTTACCCTGAGGGTGGCAGAGCAATGGAACAGGCTGCCCAGAGAGGTGGTGGAATCTTTGGAGACATTCAAAACCCGCTTGGGCAGCATCCTGTGCAACCTGCTCTAGGTGGACCTGCTCTGGCAAGGGATTGGACTAGATGATCTCCAGAGGTCCCTTCCAACCCCTGTGATTCTGTGATTCTGTGACTTTGTCCTTCAGTGAATAGTAGTTTCTCTATGTTGCTGCGTACAGTTGTCATTGAACCTCCAGGACAATGGGTTTTCTTTGGATTGCAGATGTGTCTGCCATTGTAAATATAAAGCAGTTGTGACTTCTGTTAATTGAGAAGTCTCAGCTAGCCAGTTTTTATGATGGAAGATACTTGGAAGCCTTTAGGCAGATGCCTTAAGTAAAACTGGAATATTTGTGTACTCGACAGTACAATTTTAACACCAAAGGTGTTAGAGAAAGGAATGTGAGAGTGTAGAAGGTGGACAGGTAAACGCTGTGAGCTGTGATTTCTATTCAGATAAAAACTTGAAAGTTTGGTAAAGGCATTTGAATTCATTCAACTTGAAAGTATTCTTTAAGTATTTCTGAAGGTCCTGAACCTTCAGAGCTTTTACCCTGAGACATGACTTCAACTGGAAAATCAGCTAGCACTCCTGAAGGTGGCTGGTCTGTAGTTGAGTTGGGATTAAAAAGGTTGTCCTCTAGTGACATCCTGACAGCTGTCATCATGGATGTCCTGCATAGAAGTGAAGAAGAAAGCCACCCAACCACCAGAGGTACAGCATCCCTGAGCAGACAGCTGAATGCGTATCACAAGAATGAGGTATCACTAGCAGATACAGTGAGGCTACAGTAAAGATTTATGGCTCAGAAAATTGCTCTAAGAACAAGTTCATGAAAGGCATTTAATGATGAGATTAACCATCGGCACCCAAATGTGGGAAAGAGCATGTGGTGTCTGTACTACTTTCAGTTTTCTAAGTTCTCTTCTATGTGTATGGTTTATACCAGCATTGGCATTTGTGAATTAAAGCATGACTGGTGAACCCTGTGTGAAAGTAACGCAGTAAAGCTTTTGTTGCTTTACTTGGAATCTGACTTACAGGTGTATGTATTTCAGGAAGGTAAGATGACTTCCAAGTGAGGGCAGAAGCATGGAATTGTGGCAAGGGTAGCCACGAGGCAAGCTTGTTAGCCAGTTTGGTTGTGCGTGAGTTTAAGATGAGTGTGTTCTGCAGTACCTAGAAACTGAAATATGGATGCTCAAATGGTGAGAAGAGTATTACTGAGCTTGAGACACCTGTCAGACAGTGGTAAACCCAATGTGGTGAAACAAAGAAACTGGAGTCATGGAAAAATACAATTGAAGGAAAACTTTCTTTTCTCTAATTTGTGACTGTGAAGAGTTCACTGAACATTTAGGAAATGGGAGAACTGGGTATTAGTTTGCCCTCTTCTGGCTCTTAAAAGCACATGTCAGTTTATTGCTAAAAGGTGGACTTCAGACTCCTTGCCATCAGTTTTCTTCTGCTTGAGTTGCAGTCTGTTACGTCTGTGGTAGGTAATCATCTCTGGTACAGCTGCTCTATCTTATAATTTCTGAGGTGAGTTAGAAAGTGAGATATGTTAATTGTATCACAGGGAGACAGCAATCTTCATCTTAGGTATTAAAAAAACAGGGACGTGGACATGGGAAAGCAGGGTTATCCTGCATAGCCCTTGAACTTTACTGACAAACCTGAGACACCCACTGGAAGATGTCTTGGTCTCTTGTGTTTCTCCAAGTAATCAAATGTAATTAGGTGACAAAAGCCTGTAAGCAACCCAAGGACTTCACCTTTATTTAATTGTCTTGGGCAGAAGGTGGAAATTATTTACCTGAAGTAGACAGAAGCTGATGTATGGTCTGAAATTGAATTGCTGTAGTGTTTGTGTCTACTTAACTGAATGACTGAGCTAGACAACGTCTATTGTTAGGTCTCTGTAAACTCCTTGAGGGATCTGGGAGCGGTTCCTGCTTTTCAGAGGTAGGAATGGAGTAGAGAATGTTGGGAAGCAATAGGGGGAATTTTGAAGAAGCTAGGTATGGCTTATAAATTCAGGAAGACTGGATTATTACTGCAAGTTTTAGTGGTCTCTGGTGGAATTTATGTCTTATCTTGCAGATAATACCACTTATATTGCTTCAAAATAGAGACAACAAACAGATACTAAGCACTAACCCTCTGAAAAAGAGCTTGGCACAGAAAATCACTGGTAGAGAAAGCTTACTGATCACATATTTATTCCATTTTTGAGCAGTTAAAAACCAGTAATCAATATATGGCTAATGTTTTGTTTAAAGCTCTCAGGGGCCTTGAAGTTGTATCCTCTTGCAAAACAGGAACACTTCTGTCAATTCATTCATACATGAATGACATGTATGACAAAATGTACATCTGTGCTGCAGGTGCTTTTTTTTCCTTCTCCAAGAGTAACCAGTCATTAAATACTATTTTACGTAAGCACAGGCGCATGATCAATGTTTGAGACCATGGCAACTAGCACTTACTGAGGCAGCTTGTTGGAGCCACAGTGTTAGTCTCTTACAAGGTCTTGCAGAGTTGAGATAGTTCCATTTATCCCCATGTGTCTGTTTTATCATTATAGTTAGATCTAGACTATGGTGTCTGTGGTGTGGGTGGAATAACAATTCCAGAAGCTTCATTTCAGGAAGGAAATGTCTGTGGGGAAAAGGAAAGGGAGAGGTGACAAAAAAAAGCAACAGAGTAAGCTGAATGGTGATTGAATGGGGTGATGCTGGAGTGAAAATCCGTGCCTGTTTATATTGTGTTATGGCAGGAAGGGGGCTATTCTCATGGAAGTCCCCTTGTGCTTTCTTATGTGGCACTGGGAACTTGTGTACTCCCAGTGTTGTTCTCTCTTGCTCAGTGCACTGTGTAGAAATCTGGATAAGAAGTTGCGTAGGTCCAGGAGTGGTTACTCCTCTCTGATTCAGCTTTGTGCTAGGGGTCTGTCTCTGTCAAATAACACAGTGCAAGCCAAGGGAGGCTCAGCTTATATTTCTGTACTCTTGCACAGAGGGGAGGTTCCAATAAGCCATGGTGACAAACCTAACATCACTATACTTACACAGCTCTTCCTTTCTGTAGTCTCTTGACTGGAACACATTCAATGGTTACATTGCAAATGTCACTGCTTCTTATTGGTAGTGCTCATCCTTTTTATTTACAATAATTTCTGCAAAAAGATTTAACTTGATTGAATTTTTTGTCCAAAAATTTTACCCCATAAATTGCGTCTGGATCTCAGTTTTTGCTTGATGGAATGAATCAGTTTGTCACCACCTTTTTTGTAGTTAGAAAAACCTAATTTCATTCTTAATATTGTGGCTTTTTTATCATTTAACAGCTCAGCAGTGTCCACAAAATTGCTTCTGGTTTTATTCACAGAAAAGCAAACAACATGCATTTGCTTTTCCATCTGTGACATAGAAACGTTCAAGTTTTGGATCAAGAGGTGTGAAGTAAGTGAGAGGCATGGTACAGTTCAGTTTTCACTCTGAGGCACTTCTCTGGATTGCATCTCAGTCTCCCTGGAGACTCCAATCATTAAGTTGTAAGCTAGCCTAGGGTTTTCCTATGTTATTTCTGCGCAAACAGAATGGAATTTCAGCTTTGTGGACAAATGATGCATCATGAGTGTAGTCCAGTGGTTAGGGCGCTTATTTATATCTACTGAAGCTTATCTTCGAGAATTGTGGAAAACACTGTCATCCTGGTCCCAGAAGAGATGTTGAACACCAGCATGAGGGTCAGGCTGATATGACCATTCTGCAGAGGAAACTGGCAACATCAAGAAGGTGGAATTGTATTCTTGTACTTTAAACTCAAGTCCTCTGCCCCATACTAAGTGTATATGGGATATGATATGCTGAGTACTTGAAATGCAAAATGCAACAACTCAGTGCCCAAGTGGCGGCCAGTGACAAGTGGTGTTCCTCAGGGGTTGGTACTGGGACCAGTGCTGTTTAACATCTTTGTCGGTGACACGGACAGTGAGATAGAGTGCACCCTCAGCAAGTTTGCTGACAACACTAAGATGTGTGTGGCATGGTTGACACACTGGAGGGAAGGGAAACCATCCAGAGGGACCTGGACAAGCTTGAGAGGTGGCCCCACGCAAACCTCCTGAAGTTCAACCAAGCCAAGTGCAAGGTCCTGCATGTGGGTTGAGGCAACCTGAGGCACAAATACAGGTTGGGCAGAGAATAGCTGGAGAATAACCCTGAGGAGAAGGACTGAGAAGAACTTGGGAGTTCTCGTGGATGAGAAGCTCTACGTGAGCCGGCAATGCGCACTGGCAGCCCAGAAAGCCAACCACATCCTGGGCTGCATCAAAGGAAGCATGGCCAGCAGGTGGAGGGAAGTGATTCTACCCCTCTACTCTGCTCTGGTGAGACCTCACCTGGAGTACTGTGTCCAGCTTTGGAGTCCTCAAGACAGGAAAAACATGGACCTGTTGGAACAGGTCCAGGAGAGAGCCATGAAGAGGCGTGATTGGAGGACTGGAGCACCTCTGCTATGAAGACAGGCTGAGAGAGCTGGGATTGTTCAGGCTGGAGAAGAGAAGGCTCCAGGGAGACCTTATAGAAGCCTTCCAGTGCCTGAAGGGGGCCTACAGGAGAGATGGGGAGGGACTCTTTATGAGGGAGTGTAATGATAGGATGAGGGGTACTGGTTTTAAATTGAAAGAGGGGAGATTTAGATTAGATACTAGAAAGAAATTCTTTACTGTGAAGGTGGTGAGGCACTGGAACAGGTTGCCCCGAGAAATTGTGGATACCCCATCCCTGGAAGTGTTCAAGACCAGGTCAGATGAGTCTTTGAGCAACCTGGTCTAGTGGGAGGTGTCTCCGCCCATGTCAGGGGGTTAGAACTCAATGATCTTTAAGGTCCCTTCCAACTCTAACCAATTTTATGATTCTGTGATTCTATGTTTTGTAATAATTAGAATTTTCCTTCAGACAGCTTTTCTTAATGAAAAGAAAAAAAAAAGAAAAGTAAAAGTTCTGACTGTATTTTATAAGTGTCCTGGTCTTGCTTGTTGGGGGGTGTGTGTGTGGTATCTGTCTGCCTATGTGTGCATATAAGGTATGCTGTAAGCAGGCTTACCACACTCTCCCTCTTTGAAAAAATATGGGTAAACATGGAGCTTTCTGGGGATAGCCGGGTAAAACAAATAGGTTTCTTGCAGATTTAGCACTTTGCAGGGGAACGGTGTTATTCTGTCTGGGTATTTTGGACATGGATGAGCTAAGAATCTGTGTCATCTTTAGTATCATTATCTTCAGAGTTGAATGAGAGGCCATGGCATTATGGAAACTGCCTGCATAATTAGAATAATATGCTGTCTATTGCAGAGAAATAAAAAATTATGTTTATGAAACTGTTTAAGACCTTTACATGGGTACATTTACCTTTGTAAGAGGTTTTGGTTTGGACTGTATTTATGATTAGTAGTAGCACTTCTACATCAGTGTGTTAAGAAAGTGATTTCCTGAATTCATCCCATATATTATTGTAGGAAAAGAGAAAGTGTGTAGCAGAACAATGACCTTCATCTCCAGAATAATGGACTTCAGTTTCTTAAGTGAGCTTGTAGATAAGATCCCATGGGAGACAGCTGTGAAGAGTAAAGAGTGACAGCTTTTTGGTTGTCCTTCAGTTATAGGAACTGCATGTTTTGAAGCTTGCAGACTGAGGAAATGTGGCGGGAGATCCACATGGCTGAATGGGGAGCTCTGACTGAAATCAAGTGCAGAAGGCACTTGTACGTAGGTGGAAGTGAGGATGGGCTACATGAAAGAAATAAATATTGCTCAGATGGAGTAGAAGAGTCAACCTCAGTTGGAATTGAGATTTGTGGCGGATGAGAAAGGCAACAAGGGCTGTTACAGCTGCCTAAGCAGCACGAATGAACTGAAGAACGTGTAGACCTGCTGAAGAATGGGGTGATGGGCTTAGTGACAAAGAAAGTAGAAAAAGCTGAGTTGCTCAATGGCTTTTTTTGCTCTTTCTTTACTGGCAAGATTCTGTCAGGTCTAGGTGTGCCTAGAGGCCAAGTTTGGGCCATGGTAAAGGAAGACTGAGTTAGGGACTTCTTAAGCAATCTAGACATCCACATAAGTTCATGGGACTGAGTGGGATGCATCCAATACTGCTGAGGGAACTCGTCAATGTCATTGTGAAGCCTCACTCAGTGATATTCAAAAAGGCATGATGACTGGGTGAGTATGTTATGACTGGAAGAAGGCAAGCGTCACAGCTATCCTGAAGGAAGATAGGGTGTATTTGGGGAACTTCAAGCCAGGCATCCTAATCGAAATCCCCATGAAGACTATGGAGCCAGTCTTCCTGGAAGCCATTTCCAGGCACATCAGGAGAAGGTGATCAGCAACAGCAAGTACAGTTTTACCTTGGCAAGTTGCGCCTGATCAACCTGATTGCCTTATAAAATTACCAGCATGGGTGTGGAGAGAGCAAAACTTTTGCTACAGCTTCTTTGTATCTGAAATGGAGGAACATACACTGAATTGGCAGTTTACCAGGAAAAACTGTCTGGCCCAGTGGAAAACTGGGCTCAAAGAGTGGGAGTTCAGATTGTGGCTGATTAGGCATGACGTTTCTCAGGGGTTTACACTGGGGGTGCTAACACTTAATGTCTTCATCAGTCACCTAGATAACGGGGTGGAGCACGCTGTCAAGCAGTTCATAGAAGACACCGAATTGGGGAGGGGAATGACTGACAAACTGGAGGTCAGGGCTGATATTCAGAGGCACTTCAACAGGTTGGAGAAACTGATGGGGACCTTCTGCAGTTCAGTGGAGTCAGGTGCAGAGACTTGCACTTAGAAGGGACCAGCCTCTTGCAATAGGTACACTGGGGATTGACTGGCTAGGAAGCTGCTTTGCAGAGCAGGATCTGGGAATTGTGGTGAACAAGTTGAACAAAAATCAGCGGTGTGCCTTTGCAGCAATGAAGGCCAAGCACACCCTGGGCAGCATTAGCAGCAGCTTAATTGAGGAAATTCATTAATCCGCTCTCATTAATCCCCTCAATTCAGCACTGGTGGGATGGCATCTGGAGTGCTGCATGCAGTTTTGGGTTCACCAGTACAAGGAAGATGCAGTCTATACCGGAAAGAGTCTGCTGGTGGGCCACTGAGATCTGATGGGTGATCACAGAGAAGACAGTCTCCTGGAGGTGCAGAGGTAAAGGTGAGAAGCAATGAGCTGATGTTGCAGCAGGAGAAATTCTGAATAGGTATTAGGAAAAAATTCTTCACAGTGAGAAAGGTAAAATGCTGGAGCAGGTTGTTCAGAGAGGCTGTGGCATCCTCCACCCGTGACACATCTTCCTCCTTGGAGATGCTCAAAGCTTGACTAGACAAGGCCCTGTACGATGTGTAGTTGGCTCTCGTCTGAGCAGGAAAGTGGACTAGACAGTTTCCAAAGGTCCCTTCTGACATTGTTCTGTCATTCCATTAACAGCAGCATAAACATCTTCAAAGAAGATTAAAAATAAAGTGATAGAAACAACAAGAAAGCCACAAAAAAACCCACAAAATTGCAGGACTGAAATAAAAAGCTTGTGAGAGAGAAGAGTCAATTGTGTTTGAAATCCTGTAATTTTGAAAGTATAAATTTGCATTTGTAAGATACTATATATTTGTACAGAATTTATGACATATTTTACTCCTTTTATTTTGAGAGCAGGAGAAATGCCATATTAGGCTGCTCATGTTGGCCACAATTAATTAGAAATCAGTGGCTGGAAACTATTAATCAGAATGTGGAACACATTTCTTTCAAACACCAAAGGAAAAGAAATGGAAAAAAGAGAATCAGAGTGGTTATGAACAGATGGAATTATCTGTCTTGAAAAATGTATGATTGTTTTTTGCTTTACAGGATATAAATGGTAAGGGAAATGTGAATAATGTCCCTTTTCCTTCCCCTGATGGACTGCAACTATGTTGGGGTGTCAGTCAGCCATTGTTAATCCCCGTGTGAACTCAGATAATAGTGCCATTTTCAACCTTGTTACCTGGAAATGAGCTCTTCTCATTTTCTCAGCTAGCAGACCTTGGTATGTGAAACTATGCTGACACTGATAATGTTGATAGGCTCAGATAATTACTGATGGTGACTGAAAAAACAAAACCCAAACCAGAAATGGTGCAACTTGTAGTCTAGCTAAAATGTAATTTTATAAAAGATTTTGAGAGTTGCATGAGCTGGTGCCCATCTCAGATGCTTGCTTGGTTAAAAATGTATGAATAAAATGTACACGTACATTGTTACTTGGCTTAAAAAGTAAAGCACAATGTAACGCGTATGAGTTCTTGTTTGCCTTTATAGTGTCTCAACTGCTGCACAGCAATCCCAGCGGAGTGCACAGCAATAGGCCAGTATTTGCATAGCAATAGGCCAGTAGTGCTGCTTGATGGATTGCCTTCGTCAAAGAGAACTTCAACATTTCTGCTGGCAAGCCAGGTCAAAACTTCTGGCTGACAAGAGAGGAAGATCTTGAAAGAAAAGCTTTTGGTCAGATTTTGAGTTTTGGTCAGTGTTGAGCTTTTGGCCAGTGTTTGAGTTTTAAGCTGTTCTGCCTGGCATTCTTGGGGTTTTTCAGCCTCTGTTGTTTTGAATAGCTGCATATATTTCCATATTATGACTAATAAAAATGGTAAATTTTTTGTTGGAAAAAATGATGACTGAATGGCTACATGTGGTTAAAAGGGTTAAAAGATTCTTATGTTGTTCTGTTTCACAATACTTTTATAATAAGCTTCTATAAAATATACATGATGAAGAGTCATTACATATACTTAATTTGACTGTTAAAAGATACAAAGCATATTTATTTGCTGTTATATTAATGATAAGCTGTCCGGGAGTGGTTACAGCCAAACAAAAAGCTGTTTTATTTGTATTGGAGCCTGAAACTCCAACCCCCAAATTTCAGCTTGAACCTTAGTCCTCTCATGTCTTCTTGTATCTAGAAAAGTATCTTGTTTTCAGAAAAGCTTATGTTTAGGAAAATGTGGAAACAAAGGTGTATATGTGATGTAAATATACTTGCCAACATTGCAAATAATGCTGCAAAGATTTACAAAATTTATTTGGTTAGTTGTGATGTAATCAGACAGAAAAAATTATTGTTTCCTCTTGTCACCTGGATTTTTCTGTCTTTTGAACTTCTAATTCAGGAGGCCGCATAGTTTACCTGGATTAAGGAATGGAAAAATGACAGTATTTAGTGGGTGCAGCTCTTTAAAACTTCCTTCACTGCCCTGAAGAAACTGACTTGTGGCAGTTGCCTTGCTAGTCTAGACACTTGTGGCCAACCATTCAAATTCTTCGTCTTTTCTTGACCCAAACAAAGTATGTTATTGCTGACTAGCAGTACATTTTTCTAACTCATTGTGATCAGTCTGAACTTTCTTGCAGTTCACATTTTGAAAAACACAGGATAGATTTAAAAAACCCACAACTTTTAATCATCTTCCACAAGGAAATATATTATAAGTTGTTAATCTTGAGCTGCTAAAACTTGTGAAGTGAACTGCATCTGATGTGTTTCAAAGGTAATGTTTTCACAAGATGAGTGAAAAAAAATTATTAAAATTTTGTGCATTTTAAATGGAGCAATTTATAACATAATAGAATAAGAAAGACTAGAACAATCACAAATCTAATAGTTGCGTAGTGTAACAAAAAGAATTTCAAGACAGATAAAGGGGTGAGGAGAAATTGATACTGAGAGATAAGAGATCAAATAAATATGTCTTACTGAAATTGAATTCCAGTCCAGATGTTAAGTAAGAATAATTTTTATATATATTTTATTGTATTTTTCAAATGCTCTTAGCAAATTTTTGCGTTTGAAACTTACACTGCCTTCAGTGTGAATCACTTTCAGCCCTCCCTGAGCACTTCTAAAAATTCCTTATGTCCTGTCTGTCCGCACCAGGGCATATTAAAATGTTAAATTCTTGTGGTAGTGAAAAACATACTGGTAATCAATGAAGGACATACTGATTCTAGTGTTTGTCCTATAATTGAAATAACGTGTACTTTGGTAAGTAGGCAAAATGAAAAATGCCCCACCCAAGTGTCCACAGTGAAATGTCTTTCTCTGGTTGTTACAAATCAGCATGCTACCTTTTCAATGAAATAATTGTCTCTTAAAACCAGATAAAATTTCTGAGCAATTTTTCCTAAATGTACTTCCTAGGCCCAGCGGCTTGAGGGCAGCATAAGACTATTGTTAAATTCAGCCTCTGATGTTTCAACAGAGGGGCCTCAAGTGTCTCAGCTTTTCACTAATGAAAAGTGAATTCTAATAACAGAAGTTGTAAAAGTTATTCAACTTTTTAATTGGCTTCTTCTCTGATGCACAAAATTTCTGCTGTTTGCAGAACAGCAGCATCAGTTCAGCATGGTTGATATGGCCAGATAGCCTTTTTCAGAGTTTTAGCTTTTAATTAGCTTGATAGAATCTTAAAAGCTGCTGTGTGATAGTTCAGAAAAAAATCTTGCTGGTACCATTGTGCATCATGCATTGATTGTCCTTGAGAATTTGTCGCATACACTCGTGTTCATATGAACTTGTTCTCTTCTAGAAGATCCTTCCCAAGAATTATCAATCCAAGTGCTACCAAAATTATACTTAGTTTCATGTTTTGAAGGTGGAAAGTGTAAGAACTTGTCTTCACATATAATAAATTGTTACTGCAGAGACATAAAACATAGGTAGTTATACAACACTTTCCTATAGGAATCCTGCTATTGCTGTCTCATTTAGACAAGTACTGGATCATTGTAGCATATCATTGCATTTCTAGGACTGTATTCAGGACAGTCAGAGGGAAAGGGTCATAAAACATCTCTGACTAAGAATTCTAAGTAGACTAACAACCATTTAACTGTAGTTTTCTTCTTAACTTTAGTCATATATCAATGTAATATTTCTTTCAAAAAAACTTTGGCTTTATGCAAATATTATAAAAACCCCTACTGCATAATTCATTTAACGTTGATCAAGTTTTTCCAAATCACTCTTTAGATGGAGGGTTGGATTTCAATCAGGAGGAGCGTTAAAGTATAAAATGAGGGACTGAATGCCACATGTAGTCAAGGATATTCTGAATTTCATTGGCTATTTCTTTTTTTTTTTTCCCCCCCATGTAAGTGGCGTTCTCATATCTATTCACTAGTTCCTTCAATATGTTTTGATTTTAACTGCTGGTGGTGCCATGCATGCTTCAGAACCATACAGAAGCAGGAACCAGTCCTGTGTGATTCATGGGCAAACACTGCAGTTAACTGAGGGAAGAAATCATTTGACTTACAATAGCTGCTAAGCAGTGATGATTCTATGCAAAAATCTTGGGCTACAAGGGTCAAACAAGAAAAACACCAGCTTTAGAAGGCTGCTATGTGAAAGCAGTTTTGATTTTGAGAGAAAATAAGAAAGTGAAAAATAAATGTTGTAATCTAAAGGAAGATTAGGAATATGAATCTAGAACCAGATGAGAGTCAGGTTTGACTGAAATACCTGTTATTTTGCCATATTACTAGGGTTTAGTAACTCTCAAATAAGCATAGGCTATTTTATCCCTTAAAAAGCCCATTGTCTTGGGGGACTACAGTTTAAAGTAAAAAGGACCGTATTCTGTCCCTTTGATTCTAAAGTTACGCTATAAATAACTAAGATACAAATGATAAAAAAAATTGTTCACTGAACTTTGTGGTGTATAGGCTGGACCTCAGCTTCTGCAAATGGGAAAAAAGTCTGCTGGAATGCTGTCGGATACTATCTGATCCAGTGGGGTAGGAGCTTTATTGTAACTATTAATGATGATCACTTGCTACCTACTTGTTACTGGACAGAGAAATTTTGGAGCTGTCAGTCTGCTCTTCTCAGTAAGTTTCACGTTCACATTGAGATTTGCAAGTATGGGGCAGCTCATGAGACAAGGTCCTTGAGTGGTATATACTTCTAAGCAGACGAGCCTGTTTGTTTGCCAGAACATCATGAGTATATATGGTGCTAAATAAATTATTAAGGGAAAAAATAATTCAGGAGTGCTATCTTTAGGTTAGTTGCAGACCTGTGTTTGAGTAGAAAGCACAGTAAAGAAGTACGTTGTGATTCTGAAAAGTTGTAGCAATAAGTAATGAAAACTGAAAGATTTGTATTTCAGGCTACACTGCTTCATCATATGTAAATATTCTTTTCCATCTATAATAAAGATATATTCTGTTTTCTTCATGCTCTTTCCTAATTGCTGCATATTTGTGCATGTCTGTACATTGTTGTTGTTAAAACAGCAAAAACAACAACATAAGACTCATTCACGGAATCATAAACTGGATGAGACGTTCAACACAATGTGTATTTCATTTCTGTCTTTGGGATGCAAATGATTTGAAAAGGTAAAAATGAAGCAGAGAAGGATATATTTTCTGAATTTTAATACACAATTCAAAATACCTCAGGAATACTCCTTTCAAGATGTCAGTTGTTTTGAAGAATCTTAATACTCAATTGAAAATACCTCAGGAATATTTCTTTCAAGATGTACGTTGTTTTAAGGGTTTTGTTATTAAAAAAATAGAAGAAGAAATATTGAAACCTGACAGGCACAGTTTGGCTCCATAAAATCAGGAATGACTTCTCCTGTGGCTTTCCCTCCCTCACTCTGGGAATCTAATGACTCTTTGCAACTTTTTCAGAGACCTCATTTGCAGAGGGCTTGCTGTTTGCTTTATACATGTGTTCTGCACTTGACAAAGCTCCCAACAGTTTGAAATAAAATGCATTGCTTTAAATACCCTAATTCACTGGACAAGATTTTCCATTCTCTATAGTGCATGTACTTTTAGAACATCACAAAGTGGTAGGTGACAAGCAAACAACACTTGGGAAATAAGTGAAACTGAAAGGCATTTAATTTTGAGGTGTAACACCAGCTCAGGAAAAATATTTTCCAGATAGCTTTTGTAATCCTTGTAAACCATTAAAAGTTGCTGCTGTTGAAGCTCATGTTTGAGTGTACTTGTGTTTCCTAATTGTGCACGATTGGTGCAGTAGGAACTAGAGGTGAAATCTTAATTATAATTGGGCCTCAAAGTAAGATCTTAACAATTTGAATTTTACCCAGCTGCTTAAAAAATAGACTGTGTCTCTTTACAAATTAGTTAATGAAATAAGAATAGTTGTAGGGAGGTCTTAGTATTTAATTAAAGCAGCTGATATAGGGAAGAAACAGGCCAGCTTTTTTTCTCAGAAGCTGTCTTCATATTTAGTGTAAAAGCTGTAGAAGTGTTTGTGCTAGTGTGTTCTATTATATGATTACTTACATTAACAACCTAATCCAGAAGATAGAAAGCCCAACCAGAAGACATGTATTACTGGACCTGTTGCTCACCAACATAGAGGAACTTACTAGAGGGGTCTAGGCTGGTGGTGGCCTGAGCTGCAGTGATCATGCCCTGGAGGAATTCATGATCTTGAGGTATATGGGCCAGGTGAAAAAAACCCTAAACCTTAGAAAAGTGAACTGTTGGTTGTTTAAGGAACTAGTGGTTGGGACACCCTGAGAAACTGCTTGTAAAGGACTAGGAGAGATCTAGCACCTATTTAAAGACATTTTTCAGCATGTTTGCAGATGACACCAAGCTGAGTGGTGTAGTTCATGTGCTAGAGGGAAGGGATACCATCCAGAAGGACCTTGGTGGGCTGGAGAAGTGGGCCAATATGAACTTCACGAAGTTCAGCAAGGCCAGGTGCAAGGCACTGCACCTGGACTGAGGCAATCACTAGCATCAGTAGAGGTTGGGTGGTGAATGGGTTGAGAGCAGTCCTGCAGAGAAAGACCTGGGGATATTGGTAGATGAAAAATTAGATATGAGCTAACAATGTGCACTTGCAGCCCAGAAAGTTAATCGTATCCTGGGCTGTATCAAAAGAAGCATGGCAGCAGATTGAGGAAGGTGATTGTCCCTCTCTGCTCTCATGTGACCCCACCTGCAGTAGTGCATGCAGATCTGGGGTCCCAGTACAGCGAAAACACAGACCTGTTGGAATGGGCCATAAAGAAGGGTGGAACACCTCTCCTGGAAGGATGGTTGAAAAGAGTTGGGGTTGTTCAGCCTGGAAGAGAAGTCTCCGGGGAGAGCTTGTTGCAGCCTTTCAAGGGAGCAACTTACCAGAAAGCTGGAGAAAGACTTTCTGAAACTGAAAGAGGGTAGATTTAGTTTGGATATAAGGAAATTTTTTATGATGAGAGTGGTGAGACATTGGAACAGGTTATCCAAAGAACTGGGTGCCCCAACCCTAGAAGCGTTCAAGGTTAGGTTGGATGCGGCTTTGAGCAACCTGATCTAGTGAAAGATGTTCCTTCCCAGGTCAAGGGAGAGTTGGATTAGGTGATCTTTTAAGGTCCCTTCCAACCCAACCCATTCTACAATTCTGTGTTACTTGCTGGGAGCAATTCCAGTTTCCCACCTGTACTTCCTGATTGGCCAACTGAAAAGGTATAGTGTTGTGCTTGCTTTTGTGGTTGGAATATGCAAGCTGGTGACTGGGCTTCAGTAAATAAGTGCAGTTTTTTCATGGGTTAAGTTAGATCCTTGCTTGATTTTATTTCACCTGTACACCAAAGATCTGCCTTCTATGAGCATTTATGGGAGCAGAGTTTAATCCTTGAATTAATATATGTGGTAAGTAAACACAACTGAATAGAAAATTAATCAGAATTAGCAAAAATGTTAGCAGAGTCATATTCCCAACATGAGGAAAGAGACTGTTACTGAGATTCTCCAAGTAAGATTAATGGCATCTACATTTTTTAATCTGGGGAAGATTTTATCCCCATATTATGATGGCAGAAATGAAGGAATCTTACAATTTAGGGAAATATTCTTGTAGTCTGTAAGATAGACCATGACTGGTGCTTTCCCTCAGACAGAGTGAAAGTGCTAGGCAAGGGTGATGAATAAAACATTGAAGCTAAGGTTTACTGTATGTTTCTAATATGAAAATTTGTTCATAGTATTTCCTGAAAATTAATTAATACACAGGAAGCACAGCTAATTCCTAATTGCTCATACATAGTGCAATTGTCAAGGTGGAAATTAGCAAAATAAATAGACAAGCTTCAGTGTTATGGGAATGAGACTAACATTTGTTTATCAGTATTTCAGCTATACTCCTATTATCCTGCAACTGAAATGTGCAGTGAAAAGTTGGTCTCATCTTCTACCATGGTATTTGACTGGGGTGTGCTGTAACCCTTGAATAGTTCTTGACGTAAGTGTTCCATGGACCACGGTGTCCCACTGAACCCGCTGTAAAGAACTGCCTTGGTTTTGTGTTCTGGTGCTGCAAACAATATATATTGGACTTCTCCAAATATTTTTTGGTATTGTTTCCTTCTGTTGGTTAAACAGTTGAAGCAGTCCATCTGGCTTGCAAGGTAAGAAAGAATTCTGTTTATTGTGCAAAATATATTTGATGCCCCAACTATCGTTTTGTTAGCTCTGAACTATTGTCCCTTTGTAAGACTGAGTAACATTATCTCAACACCAGAAATAGAGACAGCCTCCACTGACAGAAGGTCATTTCAGCTCACATCCTAGCTTTCCTCTAAGGAAAATTTTGCATCCCTTCCAGACAAGTGATAACCTTAAACTGAGTTCTGTCATTAGCTTGTGTCTTTAAACTGAGTGTTTGTAAAATGGGAACAAGTGGTTAGGATAGGTAGAATTTAATTGTGTTATATAAGTCTCTCACCAAGGCCTAAATGTTATCATGACTCACCTATCAAAATTGTCAGACCTTCCTTTCAGTGCATTATGCTTATGTGAGAGTTTAACTTTGTTATCCTTTTCACACATCTGGTTTTTTTCTGTGAAGACAGTCTTTTGCTCTTCATTAGGGGACCAAATAAAAAAATAATTTCTTTTTTTGCCTGCTGTTGTTGTTTTTTGACACCATGTAGTGATCCAACATATAGTGACACTTCGTTTAGATTGTTTGAAATCCTCTTAATGTGGAACACCCTAAAATGGGCATAAATAATAGAACATCATACTAAGATGAACGTGTCTGCTGTACTTATGCATAAACTGAGTTATAAAAGTGTGTTTAGAATTTTTTTTTAAAATGTAATTTGTTTTGGTAAACTGTTCCACTTTTTTCCAATTTAGGAAAATTTGGTGTTTCATTAAAAGTTGCATGATATCCAATTAAGTAACACAAAATTTATATTAGAGTCTTTTAAGCAAGAGAATTATGCAGAACAAAGTAAGGGATGTTGGATAATTGTGTTGAAGGGTGACTCTTCTTATGTGAACCTAGTTCTACTCAAATCAATGAGATTTTAAGGTGCATCTTTACATCCAGCAGCTTTTTCAGACATGCAGAGATGAATACTCAATCAGAACACAATCACTTTAGGAGCCACTTTTTGTGTTACTTTAACACATCTGTTCAATGAGCCTACATCTGCTCTGTGATCCTCCAGTCAAATGTAGGGACACGACTTATTTTTTAAGAAACATCAGTCAGAAATGTGAGAACTTCAGGCAAGGAGTGATGTTCATGCTTACTCTAAAGTAGTATTGCAACACAGAAAGTTACATGGTAAAGTTGCTTTCTGCAAAAGGAGTGGTAGAATAATAGGACATTCTGTGTCCTATTTTTGTTTTTGTTACTGGAAGGCAAAAAAGCTTTCATTCTAGCCTTACTCAGGATACCGCTCATCCCATCAAAGAGAATGAAACTACAGCTTGTGTTATAAATGTTCCTGTAGACAAATTTTCTTTAACAGGGAGCTAAAACGTTGTCTAGTCAATTCTTCTAAGAAAGTTCAAGAAAGATGTCAGGCATCTTCAGTTGATAGTGGATTAGGTGAGATTTGGGAAACTCAATGGGACAGTCTTTGGAATGCAGTTTGTAATATCACAGTTGCTGGAAGCATTCTATTTGTTTTCTAATTTTCAGTCTTAGAAAAATATATGTTTCTTCCAGGCAATTTCCAAGATAGGAGTGTTTGTGCTCCATTAACACTCATTTCTTTGTGGGTCTGTCATGTCCATAGTCTGCTGATCTTTTCAGTATTCAAGAGAATCATGCAAAAGAAAGTGAGGGATGTTTGGGGTTTGGTTTTGGGGTATTTTTGGTTTTGTTTGTTTGGGGTTTTTTGTTTGTTTGTTTGTTTGAAAAAAAATGGTGTAATAAGCTACTGTCTGAGATGTCCGTTCTGACTTTGGCTCAGATTTTCTATGTTACTTTGGGAAAATCACAGGACCTCTAGGAGTACAGCTATGGGATTTGTTGGCCAAAACCAACAGCTTACATGCCCTGTGCCAGTCACCTTCTGAGTTGTGCTGGTACAGCTGAGAGTGCAAATCCAGAGCAGTTTAAGCCTGTCCACGTCTGGGCTGTCATGTTTCTTACCTGGCCCTCTGTACTTTCTGGTCCCTCTTCCTGTGCCAGTACCCACACTGGTTCCATTGCATGATGAACTGGGAGGTAACCAGGATAAAAAATTGTGCTTCTGCCATCACTGAAATATAAATATTTCGCAAGGCTTTGCTTTCTGCACTGACTTACCACACAGAGCCAGTGCATAAGAGGAGGTCAGATGTGCCAGGATGAGAGTACAGGGCCATTGATTCCAGGATTTAAAATGCCTGAGGCTACTGTGGCACCGTACTTCTACCTTTGGCTGAGGTGTAGACAATAAATAATACATGTCATACAAGTCTGTGTAATTTCCTATTTTTGTAAAAGCTGGAAATACTGGAGTATGATATAAGCATTAAGACCCACTAAACAACATATGATCACTAAGGCAAAGGGCAGATGACAAATTTTAGCCTCTCATTTTTCTTCTTTTCTGTAGTTGTTCATGAACAGGTTTTACTGTTGAATCCATAATATTTTCGTAATGTCAACACACTGTGGATAGTTGGGCTATTCATAAACGGCATATTCCTCACAGATTTTTTTTTCATTTTGTATGCTCATTGTCACTTTGTCTGTCATTGAATGAGTTATCTTGTGCATGATGACAGAAGGGGAGGGGAAAATTGACATCAAGTTCTTGGTTCCTTTTTTTTTTTTTTTCCTCAAGAAAGTGAAAACTTCAATCTGAAAAGAGCCAGAACAGAAGCACTGTTGTCTGATGGGATATGTGGCTGGGTAAACTAGAACTAATCTAATATTCTCCTTTTGTTTTCTATGTGATTTTGGGTCATTTCCATGACCATTTCAATCCTTTTTGTAGACCACATTGAGCTTCTTAGCTCAATGTGAGCTAGGGCTGTCTCACTTCATACATTTGTACAGTGTGCAGCGCAAGATAGTAATGGTATCTATTGGTCTGTACATGTTGCCATAATTAATACTTGATTGTTTCCTGGAAACTCAGTCACTATCTGACTAGATGACTACTGGTGAAGTAGTGCTAGTATTCAGGTTAGATTGAAAGCTTAATCCTTTGCAAAATATTTTTATGCAAGACAAGTCATAGTGAGTGCATCTGGGTAATTCTCTAGCTTATTTAATTCACTTTTTCAGTTAAATAGCTTTAGTTATCTAATTCTGATTTTTGTCAAGCCCCATCTGCTCTTACTTCGCTTGCTAAAGATGAGAGTTCTTTAACTGATCTTTTTCTTTCTGAGATCTAGAAAAACTGGTGAACTCTGCTTTCTGTTGAGGACAAATACTATGAGGTTTCAGCAGGCCGTGCCTTGTGGCATTGGTGTACAGGTCCTGATCCAACTAAGCGTGTACTTCCCTAAGTTGAGGGTACCCTTTAGGTGAACTGCACTTAAAATGAAACACATGCCTTACTGTATTAAGTTTTAAATGTCAGATTGATTTTCCCTCAGAAACCCTTACGCTTAAAAAGGAAAAAGAAATCTAATTTTCCAAGGAAGATCTCTAGGAACTTCTGAGTAGATCTATAGTGCTAACACTATGCAGATTTATTTGCTTAACTCAGTCCTTGTGAACTTTTTCTTGCTAGCATTTTGGCAGTATGTAAGAACGTATTGCTTAGCCTTTTTTCCTTCTTTGCTTCGGACAGCAATAATGTAATATACTATACATCTTGAGGTTATGTCTTGCCTGTCAGAATTTGTTCTAGATCACTAGTTTGCCTGATTGTGATGGGGTCAAACCACAAATAAGTGAAGTGTCTCAGCAGCCAGCAGCAGTATTTGTGTTACATATAAGTGGAGCAATACACCTGCAAATAACCTAATAGTACTTTTATGTGCACCATAGCTACATTTGTGGGCAAATCTTCAGCTGCAAATTTTAATTGTAATTTTTGTATTTCTATACTATATTGTTACTATTTTTGACATCCAACTATAAAAAATAAGGCTGTAAAAGTCACAGTAATTTGCACATCTCTGCAAGGTGTCCCTAGTACTGCATAATATCCACTATAATTTATCTAGGAAGATATAAATTCAGCCCAATGCCCTGCAGCTTCTTTTGGGACCAGATCAATAGGAGGCAGAGAATATATTACCCACAAAGGGAATTAGGCAAAGAGAGAACTGCAGTGGATCCGCCTGCTTTCTGTCAAGGAAGTTCTGGCTCGCTAATGAATCATGCAATTACTGACTCCTGTGTTTTGACAGAAATGCAAAATAAGGGAGAATAAGAAGCGTGTTATCTCTTCTCTCCGCCCCCATGGAATAGGCAGGACTTTTTGTGGGCAGAGGCAAAGGGTATTGATTTTACAGGGCATAGATGATCTGGGCTTTGTTTCTCTGGACTTGTCTGTATGATGATGCCACCTTGCAATTTAGGTTGGTCTGCCCTCGTCATCCATGCTGCTGATGTGCTGGCATACTTACTAGTGTCTGCAGCCAGCAAGTTACATCAAAGTGCACATCAGGTAAGAAATTAAGTTTGTCTTTTGCCCTGGTCTTAGGCTCCTTATCTAGAAATTTTGGGTAGTAAAACAAGTACATGGGATTATTACAACTCTATCATTATCAGGTTCTGATGTTAATTGGCATGATGGTAATTACAAGCCCATTTAAGCTGCTGCTGAATGCTGTGGCACTCAATAGATCAATGCCCTTTAGCTGCCTAATAACTTCTGCAGGTGTTGCAATAAATAAGTGTGAATTCCAGATGCTCAGAGAAAAACAATTAATACGGTCTTGCAGAGGGCTGAAAGTAATCCTATAGAGAATCTAGCAGGCATTAAACAGAAAAGAATAGTGACAGAAATAATTAACTGTTCTGATCTCTGTGTGTTGTGCCTGTTTTTCTGAAAGGATGCTTCACAAGTACAGATTTGTATATATATGCAGCTTGTTATTTTTATGAAAAGATGTGAATAAAACTAACTTGACCTCAATGCTCTGAAGCCTCTGACTTAAATAGGAACCAGAGAGCATGTGCCTTGCTTTATTTTCAAATTGACAATTTATGATCTCATTGACAGTTTTCTGCTGCTCACTTCTATAAATATTTTCTTTGAATATTTCAGCAGCTCTTCAGAATGTCTTGCCCAACTTGTTTTGAAAATGCATTAATTAACCTTTTCTAAACAAACTGTCTAGGTATCCTGAATGAATCTAAGAACACAATGTGTAAGGTCATCTTTCTTCCATCTTCTTGAGATTTTTCTTTTCTAGTGCTATTTCTTCAGCCAAGAAGAGTTAAACTTTTCAAGATACATTTATTGTTTCAAATATTGGAATAGGCTGTTATTCAGCTGCCTGTGTGCTGTGTTCCTGAAAGTGTCTAGTGCTTATGAAAAAGTTAAGAAAGAGAAGAGTGTGGTGATAATTTTCAATGTTTTTCTAGCAGTCTGAGGCTGAAAGGCTTTCTGGTCTAGAAGTAGTATGATTTTGGGCTTTTTGACTCCATTTATACATTTTACTTTTTTGCCAATGGATTTGTCGAAATTCCTTGTGGTTTTTAATATGCCTTTGTTATCCACAACATTTTGCAGCACTGAATTCCTCAGTTTACTGTAAGTCTGTTAGGTACGTGGCAGATGTCAGAGCTCTAAGTGGAAGATGCAGTTAAACAGGGGGTGAGAAAGCAGATGAGTATGGACTTTGTGAATACCAGTGCTACTTGATCTAGTAGATTTGAGGTAGATGTGTCTATACAACTGCCCTTCTGGTTTGAACCTAAAGATCTAGCAAAAGTACCTCTGGTTCTGATTGGTACTTCTTGATACTACCGGAATATGAATGATAAATATCAGTAAGCAAACACTATAAATATCAGCCCTTTTCGAACACTCTTGCCTTTTTTCCTCCTCACTGGAGGATGGAAGCAATAAACATATATCTTTGTATCTTGGCTTTAGGAAAGGTTAAGAAACAAATAAAAGGCTAGAAATTATCATGGCACTCCTTCCAATCACATAGACTTTTGCATTTGAGAATTTGAAAACACTGCAGCAACATTTAAGTAAGGCTTTGCAAGCATTCAAATGCAGTAGTCAAACTTTTGAAGCAGCTTTAGAAAAGGTCCAGAAGCCTATTACATTTGTTTGAGATTAGCTCTTCCTCCCCTAAATGAAAGAGATTAAATTAATTAGAACTCAATTGAATGATTTTGTAAAATTCCCAGATCTTCTTGTCCCTAGGGAAATTATCAAAAGTATCTAAACTGTATCCCAAAGTTGTTCTCTTGAGTTTGGCCTTTATATGCCTTGTCCATTCATTTCACTGCTTGCAATGAGTCACATTTTTTTCCATTGACCCATTTGTCTTTAGATCTTCCAACTGTGAATTTATAAAGTCACAATCTGCAGGTGAAAGATAACCATAACTGGTTACCAAACGTAAAACATGCCTTAGAAGCACAAAATCCTGGGGTCACTGTAATGCGTCATCTCTAGGCAGAAGCCAAAAATTGCCAGTGCACCAAGATCCTCTTGCTGCAAATCCTTATCCCTAGAAACTGTTATCACAGGAAGAAAGGATAGTGTGCACACAAGCTGCTAAATTGTGCCTTCCTCCTCCCGGGATGGTGGTCCTGGGTTTCCTGCTGAAAATGGCTTTAGGTCAGCTGTCTGTGTTGGAGATTTTTTCTGTTGTTGTGTGGGTGATGTGGAAACAGAAAAGAACAGTAAGACAAGCTGCTTTTTTCTAATTTATTTTTTCTTTTTAAGTCTATGTGAATGCATTTATTTAGTAGGATCCATAGTAGGGTATAGTCCTGTGCTCGATTTTGTTTTGTTGAATGTTAGGTTTTTGGAGTGGAGCCTGTGTTCTCCTGTGTTTTATAAATCCCTGTGTACATTCACAGTGATGTAGAAATTCTTATTCTTAATGGAAAAGGAAACTGCAAAAAGGGCCATGAGAAGATCTGTGCACCTGGAAAGGCTAAATCTAGTGCAAAGATTCCTGAAAGTTCCCAGGTGCATTAACATTTCTATGCGTAGAGTTGATGTTCTTATACAACATGGGTTTCACTGGGGTTCATCTTTGGGGGTATAAAGACTTTTTTTTTTTTCTTTCAGGCAAGGATCTAAGTAACTCAAAAACAATTTTACAGACAGAAATAAATCTTTTCATAGAAGGCTATGGATCAGTTTCATTTTCTCTGTTTTATGTTTCTTACTTTTTGCAACTGCAAATAAGATGCTGGCCTGCTACGAAGGGATTTGGTTTTTAATGATCTTAAGATATATTCTTATTGTAAACAAGCAGCTGTATAGTTTAAAACTCTGTAATTAGCTAAAGCTTTGCTGCACTTAACGTGCCTGGTTGTCTAGCCCAAGGAAGGCTGCCCTTCTGCCCTCCTTGTCTTCCAAGAAAAGGTGCTTCTGCTGGTGAAAACATCTGCTGCTGGAACTAGGTGTAAAGTATGAGACAAACATGAACTATGGAGTCTGCTTTACTTGTGGGTTGATCACATTTTCCTGTAGATTAGAAGTTCTTTAAAGAGCTTTAGGAAATGCTGTGCAATCTGGTCTTCCAAAGATGGCTTTCTCTCTACCAGAGAAATAATTCTGTTTTGTTTGGGCATGCTGAAGGAGTCAGTTGCCAGCTTGCTTGTGCCTTAGGCACATGTGGGTGTCTCTGGGACTGACTGTAAACGTCTGAGGGCTAGAGGCATTGCAAAATAGTAAAGAACAATACTCTTTCAAGTGTACCAAGAGAGCTCTATAAAATAGACCAGTTGTCTTTCCGAGGTACGTTGGTGTGCCACAAAAGTATGTATAGTAGGTAAAAAAATGCTCTGTTGGAAGGCTCTACATTTTGACATCACCCTGTAGACATGTCATATGAGGCAAGACATTTATTTAGGCTGTCTTTGATCTCACTGATACTGGTTTTTTGGTAGCCAAAGACGAAATGTCTTTTAACGTATTTTCCAGTTGCATTTAATCTCTAAACACTGGTCCAGGGTATGTACTGAATTTTAAGGCTTACAGTTTCCCAAGCAGGAAATTCTCCCTACTGAAAAAATCCCTTGTGTAATAGTGACTACAGTGTTACTAGCATATAATTATATATGCATCCAATGGCTTTAATGGCAAAACTTTTATTGACTTTGATGTTCCTGAGCTAAGTCCCTTTGTAATGACCTCAGTAGCGGACAATTTTTATGTTGAGTTGGGAGAGTCTCAATTTTGATTGTTCAGAAGTAATGGAATAAATCAAAGCCCAGTTCTTGATGGTGAGTACCAACTGAGATAATAAAATAAAATGTCTTTAAAAATAACATTAAACAAAACATGAAATTACTTAGAAATGCTATTTTATATTTGTTCTTCTTGCTTTTGATTGGCAGTGAATTACCTGCTACTGTAGCTTAGGATGAGGCTGCAATTTGAGAGTTCCTTGTGGATCAGTACATTAATCTCAACCATTGAAGTGTAAATGTAAATATAGATGGTAGTTCTTTTTGTTAGTAAAAGGCAGAAATTTGTATGCATCCTGTGTTGCAGCATCAACTTTTCCACTGATTTTATTTATACTTATGATTTCTTCTGCTTCTGTAGAGCTAAGCAACTTATTTGATCTGCATCAGAACTTCTGCAGATCCTGTGCGTGTTCTCATTTGAAGTTGTGGTCAAAACCCACCTGTCTTCTCAAGTTACTAGTACATTATAGAGATGCTTGGATTCTTGTTTGTTGAGGGATTGCTTTGTTTTCTAGGCACTATCAGATATATGAGACTTGAAAATGATAGGATGTTGCAGGAGGAAGAGCTCCAAATTGGAAGTGACTTCTTATGTGGGGATCACAGGCAGCGCTTCCTTGTATCAGAAAAAGTATAACATGTTCTCTGCCTCCCACTACTACAAGAAAAAGATTGCCGCTCTTCTGCTTGTGCATTTTCAGTCTTTTTAGGCATCTAAAAACAAGATGGACTCCAGGAAGAAAGCCTTTTCTCCCTTACTGCTCCTTGAGCGTTGGACACTGCTTCATCACAGTCTTGCTGCAAGCGTTCTTACTACAATTGTACGGCTCTTTAAATGTTGGGTAGTGATCAGGACAGACAGCACCTACTCCAGTAAGTGATCCTGTAGCTTTAGCTGAGTGCTGCCTTCATCTGGTATTTTGATGTATTTCATAATAATATCTCCTAAAGGGGACCAGGAGAAGATTACATTTTGCATGTATGCTGGACATTTTACATGCAATGTATCTGAGAATCATTTGATTTTCATAAGTGAGTGTTATAACTGATGGCAGACAGTGATTTCAAGGTAGAAAAAGCACTACTTCTGAACTTCTTTGAAGACAACCACCTAGGTTGGGCAACAGCCAGCAAGGGAACTGATGTATTGGGAAAGTGATTTGAACTTCAGTTGCCAAATGGTGTAATGAAAGTCTAGCTACTCAAGGTGGGGACTGAAACAAGTAGTGGGAGACCATGCAGAATCATAAAATAGAATACTCTAGGTTGGAAAAGGTCCTCGAGTCTAACTGTTAACACCACATAGTCCACCACTACACCATGTCCCTAAGTGCCACATCTACATGCCTTTTAAATACCTCTAGGGATGGTGACCCAACCACTTCCCTGGGCAGCTTGTTCCAGTGCTTGGCAACACTTTCAGTGAAGAAATGTCTCTTAATATCCATCCTAAACCTCCCCTGGCGCAATTGGAGGCCATTTTCTCTTGTCCTATCACTTGTTACTTGGGAGAAGAGACTCACCCCCACATTGCGATGATATCCTTTCAGGTAGTTGTAGAGTGATGTGGTCTCCCCTGAGCCTCCTTTTCTCCAGACTAAACAACCCCAGCTCCCTCTGCTGTTCCTCATAAGACTTGTTCTCCAGACCCCTCACCAGCTTCATTTCCCTTCTCTGGACATGCTCCAGCCCCTCAATGTTTTTCTTATACTGAGGGGCCCAAAACTGAACACAGCATTCGAGGTGGGACCTCACTAGTGCCAACTACAGGAGGAGGATCACTTCCCTAGTCCTGCTGGCCACACTATTTCTGATACAAGCCATGATGCTATTTGCATTCGTAGCCACCTGGGTGCACTGCTGGCTCATATTCAGCGACTGTTGACCAACATACCCAGGTCCATTTCTGGTGGGCATCTTTCCAGCCACTCTTCCCCAGGCCTGTAGTGCTGCATGGGGTTGTTGTGACCCAAGTGCAGGACCAGGCACTTGGCCTTGTTGAACATCATGCAATTGGCCTTGGCCCATCAAATCCATCCTGTCCAGATCCTCCTACAGAGCCTTCCTACCCTCAAGCAGATCAATAATCCACCAACCATCTGCAAAAGACACCAATGTCATCTGCAAAAGACATTAAAAACATCATTGATCCATGCTTCGATCTTAGGTTTACAAAAGACAAATGCTTGTGTCCTCCAGCCTCTGCTCTTCCCTTGCTACATGGATGTATGAGACACTGTCAATAAGCTTCTGGACTGCTGTAGTGTATACAGCATGATGATTGTTTCAGGGTAAACTTCACAGATTTTTGCTTGCTTTTGAATGATAGGCTACAAACTGTGTTGTTTTAGGGGCTGATTGGTGAGCAGTGTGATTGGGATAGAGAAGAAAACTTCCTAATCAACTTTCACGGACTTAAGCAATCTTCGCTGTTAGTTAGAAATGTCAACCCGTGAACACTAACTGAAACAGCATTTATTATCTCTGTACATAATAACATCCCCCATTGCTTCTACTGGATGAGATGTAGACTTGCAAATCTGTGCTCTCCTATGGCCTAGGTTTGTTGATGTCTGAATTTACAGAGACTGGTAGTGTGGTCAGGAGTGCACAGAAAGAAACCATGGCCTGTATATTGGAAGTGAGGAGGCTGAGACACTTATTCCCTCACAGTTTGTCACGAGGGACATGTTTCCATCCAGCAAAATGCTGTCCAGAGGAGGCTTTCACTTCCTGTGCCCCATTCTGTCTGTCACCGCATCTCCTGGGCTTGTAATCTGCACTACATTTTCACTAGGACTTTCTAACTCCGGTATTCAAGCTTTAGGAACTGGAAAGACCAGTGACATTGCAGGGGAGTGAGAGGTGAGGGTTTGAGAGGATGTAAGTGGTAAATCTGTTTTTGCACAATTAAGTGAAGGACACCATTCCAGGAGCTGGAGGAACAGATGAGTGGGAAATGAATGTGCCAGAAAAAAGGTGATGATTGGCTTCTTCAGGAAGATGAGAAGCGATACCAGCATTACGAGAAAAATCATCCAGGAAAAAGATCCCCTCTCAGATGACCTCTATTTTGGAATGTCTTTTACCACTGTGATTATGACATGAAATAATTTCTCCGTGCCAATATGCGCATGTAAACCTGTTCTCTCAAACGCAGGGAGAACTGTGGTGAGCCTGTAATGAGAAAAAGGGAAGGACAAACAGTGAAGAAATTGGGCAACCACCCCAAAAGGGTGAAAGAGAGAACTTAGGAGTTTCTTAGCAGGTTTCTTTAACTCACTATGTCAGACCAGTTTTAAGAAATTTCTGGTTTGTCCTTAAAGACTATAACTTAATGCAATATTTAGAGTATTTAGGATCTGAAGTGATAAAACCAGGAGTTGTGAACAGGCTCAACAGCAGAGAAAACCTGTGTGAATGACAGACTACCAAGACTTTTAGAATTTTTATGAGTGATACAGTGCTTGTGCTTGTAAAAATTTTTCAGCTAATTTGTATTAAAGAGAAAAATTATAAGAGTGTAATAATTTGTCTGGTAACTAATGATGTACTTTTGCCTTAATGTTAGGGTTTTTTTATTGCTGTATAATCTTGGCAGATAAGAAACACCTTGTTGAAGCTACTGGATTTATCTACAGATGTCTGGCAAACTTTGGCTGTCTTTAGGGTCATATTTTAATGCTACTTTAATGCTGAGATCACTGCATCAGTGCAGTATTGGGCAGTGAAACTACAGACAATACAGATACTTCAAGGAGTATTTAATCTTTGGCTATATCTAATTATTAATTTTAGTAATTTCTTTAAGGTCTGCTACAAAAGAAACAGACCTGGGCTTCGCCTTTAGTGCTTGTTTCTGGAAGGATAAAGGTCAGATGAAAGCATGCCAAGAGATGCAAAGGGTAATGATAACTTAAGGCATTTAAAATACATTTTAGAATGAGTACCAAACTGTTATATTGTTAATTTGTTATTTGAAATACCCTACTTTTTCCTTTGCACTAAACATGTAATATTTCATAGATGTAAATTAAATCCATGAAACATAAGTTTCTAATGTCATCTTCATTATGAAATACGACTTTGTCTTATTGGTGATCATGATAGTTTTTCTACATATATTGGAAAACCAAGAGCATACATGCTGGTTTTGTTAAGATATCATTTTCTAGAACAAGATCTAGTAGGATAATTATGTGGATAGCATTGATTGATCATACAAGCAGATATCAAACCACAGCTATTTTTGATATAGCTATGTCACTGTAGGATAAGCAGCTGTAGGGCAATTGCAAGTATTAAAAAAATTAGAATATATTTCCACATTGTTTTATGTCACAGTCTGAACCGGTATCAAGCCCAAAACAAAATTTCACCCTGCAACAGTTAAATATGATTTATTATATTTGTCACAAAGTCTTTATACAAGACAGAAGAATTCACATGGTTGTGAATTCATTTGCCATACAACCTCCTGGTTCATTGGTCTACAATTAAAGTTGGAATATCTCCTTGGTAAATTTAGACTCTTTCCGCTTTATACTGGAATGTGCTTAAGACAAGAATCACATAGTAATTAGGAAAAATTCTGTAAAGAAAGAAATGTGGCACTTTGGCTTGGACTTATCCTGTCTAATTTTGCTTATCTCTTCATATGGACTGCACAGTACCTCTAAGCAAACTTTGGTGACTCTGTGGATCATATCACTTTATGCATCATCATCTCTTTTCTTTTGCAGTCCCACAATAGCCCTGTGCCACTGTGACAAATTCAGAGATAACAACGTTAGACTAATACTTAGCGTATTCTTGGCATGCTTAAGTCATGTGTTGCTTTAGTCTTTTCTGAAAATTATAAATCTTACTGTCTAATTATTTTCTGTTTAGTGCCTCTACCCATTTGTTTTGGGGTTCACAAGGAAAACAGCTAGAATCATGTGATAAGCTAACACTTTATAGATTATTAATAAATGTTTGGCCAACACTTAGTGGTCTACAGAGGAGGACTGACTTGCCTCAAAATATTTTTCTCTGAAATAAAAATAAACCCTGAAGATCCCTAAACTAAAACATTTCTGAAAAGGAGAAGAGGTTTGAGTTTATGGCAATTACTCTTACTTGCCTTTTTACTTGCCTTTTTTTTTTTTTTTCTGTCATCATCTGGCATCATACCCTATACAAATCAAACTGTAATGTGTCTTTTTCAAATACCAAGAGGTGCCACATTGTATGGTGTGAGAACACAGCATGAACAACTGATAATGAGAAGTCTACTCTCCATCGTGCAAACATAATTGGTAAATGATGATTTGAACTTATTTGGCGATGGAGTTACAAACAAGTTAATATTTTTGATACTGAAAATTGTTTCTATTTTTGTTTTATTTTAAGTAAAGGTATGGTCCACTGAGGTATACATGCTTTAAAAGCTGACATTCTTTTCTGTGCATTACCCATTACTAGTCTTGGGTCAGTAAAATGGTAGTTTTTTCTAGTCCATAATGGTGTATCTTGGGAAAGGCGCTGCAAAGTAGAGAGACTTGTGGCCTCTGCCATGCTGTATAAGCACTCATTGCTGCCATGAACCAATATGCCTTAGTTTTACTGGGAACATTAAAAAAGCATGGTTCTTGAACACTGTAAAATAATTCAGCCTTTTAAACTGTATGGAAATATCAGCCATAAAACATAATTTTGATAAGCACAACTGTTCCACAAAGCAAAAATTAAAAAAAAGAAATTAAAACATAAGTAAAATTTAAAAATAAAATTAAAATTATTCAGAAAAATAGTCATCTCTGAATGGAGCAGAAGGAAACAAGTCCATTCTTTCCCATCAGAAAGCCTCATACTGTTGTGAATACTTTTTTATGATTACTCACTATTTGTGAAATAAAGATAATTGTGAATCACAGTGGTTTCTTTGTCACGCTGTGACAACAGACACGCTATATAGTATGTCTTCACAGTCCAATTTGTGAAGTTGAATGGCGTTACAGCATTGGTGGATAAGGGAAGACACTGTCCCACACAACATCCTTGTCTCTAAATTGGAGAGACATGGATTTGATGGATGGATCGCTTTGTGGATAAGGAATTGGCTGGATGGTCGGACTCAAAGGGTTGTGGTCAATGGCTCGATAACTAAGCGAGCAGTGATGAGTGGTTTTCCTCAGGGGTCAGTACTGGGACTGGCACTGTTTAACATCTTTGTTGGTGACATGGATGGTGGGATTGAGTGCACTCTCAGCAAGTTTGCCAATGACACCGAGCTCTGTGGAGCAGTTGACACGCTGGAGGGAAGGGATGCTGTCCAAACGGACTTTCACAGGCTTGAGAAGTGGGTCTCTGCAAACCTCATGACGTTCAAGAAGGCCAAGTGCAAGGTCCTGCATGTGGGTCAGGGCGATCCCAAGCACAAATACAGGCTGGCTGATGAGTGAGTTGATATCAGCCCTGAGGAGGACTACGGGGTGTTGGTAGATGAGAAGCTTGACATGAGCCAGCAATGTGCGCTCACAGCTCGGAAGACTGACAGCATCCTGGGCTGCATCAAAAGAAGTGTGGCCAGCAGGTCAAGGGAGGTGATTCTGCCCTTCTACTGGAGTAGAGTAGAGAGACCTACCTGGAGTATTGCGTTGGAGCAAGTCCAGAGGAAGGCCACAAAGATGATCAGGGGGCTGGAGCACGTCTCCTATGAAGACAGGCTGAGAGAGTTGAGGTTGTTCAGCCTGGAGAAGAGAAGGCTCTGGAGAAACTTATAGCAGCCTTCCAGTACCTGAAGGGGGCCTACAGGAGAGAAGAGGAGGGACTTTTTATCAGGGAGTGTAGTGATAGAATGAGGGGTAATGGTTTCAAACTGAAAGAGAGTAGATTTAGATTAGATGTTAGGGAGAAATTCTTTACTGTGAAGGTGGTGAGACACTGGAACAGGCTGTCCAGAGAAGTTGTGGCTGCCCCATTTCAAGGCCAGGCTGGATGGGACTTTGAGCAACCTGGTCTAGTGGGAGGTGTACCTGTCCATGTCAGGGGGGTTGGATCTAGGTGATCTTTAAGGTTCCTTCCAACCCCAACCATTCTATGATTCTACGTTTTTGGAATTTAGTACTTACTGATGACTACTGCAGTGAGTCAAAAAATATACAAGCTAAATTTTACCCATCAGGTTTTCCACTGCAAACACAAAGGTCCATCTGTATATGCATGAATAAGCTTTTGCCATTTTACCTTCTTAGAAGGTTAAGTTCATCCTTTTCTTGATGATCTTATTTTATACATTATGACAAAATTTTGCAAAATAGTAACACAAATGTGTCATCATGTTCAGCTCATGCATACTCAAGGAGAAGAATGTTTTGAATTGTAGCAATAATTTCACCTATTTATATTGGGTAGAAAAAAGGACACCTGTCTTTGTCCTCATATTCATTTTTTTCCTTTGTTTTTGACAGAAAATATTTTCAAGTGTTTTGACATTTTATTGTCAAATAAAGTAGCCTCATCAACCCATCCCTCATCTGTATGCCCAAGAATAGATTTCTTGCAGTGAAATACATTGTAAGAGTTCCCATTTGTATGGGAATTCCTTGTCAGAACAAACTGTCACATCCAACTTGCATGTTACAATCACTCTAATTACATCATTTGAAAACCCCACAGGTATATTACTTTCTCTTCTATTTATCAGTTTGTATAATTTCCCGATAAAAAAGCGGACCGAAACACCAGAGTAACTTACTTTTTAAATAACTGTATTTTCAGTGGAGTAATGCTGAACTAGGAAAGTTTATGTGCCTTATGTATTTATACAGCAATGATGTACCAAACAACTATTTGTTTTCTTTATCCTTTCTCATCAAACTGTGTAAAAATTGAATGGAATGGCAAACAGAATCATACTTTCTTGTAATCTTGAAATTAAAAAAACAAGGGAAGAGGTTTTGCACCATTGTCTGAAATATCACATTTTCTATAACTTGACTCTTGAGGCACTCTGTTGACTGGCTCATCAAAGTGATTTTCTTTCATCTATATGCTTCCTCATTCACCACAGAATGGTAATGCAAAATGCAGCTGAAATTCAATATGTAATCATAGGGAAAACCAAGGCTACATTGATTTTGTATATTGTAAAAGTTGAGAATCTGTGACTTGAGAACAAATGATTTGTCAGTCAGGCAATGAACTTTACTGTCCCAGTGTTCTCATACCAAAGCCCCAACCCGATATTCCCAACAGTCTGTTCATGCTCATATGATGCCTCCTATCTTATCAAACTAAGTTAGGACCTATCTGTTTCCATTCTTCTCTTTCAGACCACAGAGCTGGGAAGCAGGGATTCTGATATCCACTTCTGTAAGTGTGGGCATATCAGGGAGGGACTGAATCAACCTCGGTACCAAACATGACAAAAGTCCACTCCCAATACCTGCAAGCATACACTTTACGGGAGCTGGAAGGCAATTATAAGTATCTTTCAGGTGAGACATATGACTTTGAAGTTAGGGATCCTCCTGAGCTGGAGATGAACTTACAGCCTAACAACTTCCTCACTGTATCCCACCTGGACTCCTTATCATTTTCTTTAAATTTTCTACTAAAAGTGCTTTCATACCAGTTATCTACAAACATTTCTAAAGCAGATGCTAAAGTACATTAGCAGCATGAACTAGGGAAATGCAGTTGACAATAAGTAGGAGTTTGAGGGTCTGAAATAGCATTGGCTCAAGATAGAGAGGAAGTTCTGAATGCAGATGGTAACAGTGCATTTTTCAAGGCAGTAATATTCCCTTGGTGACTGGCAATTCAGTGACCTCCTGGAAATACTGCTCAAGACTTCCTTTGAAATGGCTGTAAAATGCTGGGGTTTTTTTTGCAAGATCTATAATGAGAAACATCTCTGGGGCTCTCTTGGTGGCCACTTGACAGGTGATAGAATTGCTGCTGGCAGTTTCGAACTGATGCTTCTTGAACTTATGCTGGTAATGATACAGCAGTGAGCTGTGATCGTGATGATTATGTAAGTGAGAATATATTGCCTTTATGTTTTTGCAGTGAAGTAGCTGATCAGGCCTGCATGTGTTGGTTTTGACTGACTTAGAAAGCAGAGATGTCTCAGAGATCTCTCTTCAATGCAAGACCGTGAAAGAATACAAGGAAATGTAGTTTACTGCTGAAAATAGCTGCAGATCAACATGTGCTTCCTGTAAACTCAGCATAACTGATATTTTTTTTGCTAACAGGGACTATAGGAAGTCCAGAAAATGTCCAGTTTTCAAGTCAGTACCTAAAAAGTTACAGCCAACTAACTACAGGAAGGAAAGGCTGCAAAGGATGCCCTCTGAGAGAGGGCAAAGAAAGTCAGTGGCTGATGTAGCAGAGATTCCAAACAGCAGAGGGGGGGAGAACGTGCATGGCAATTGTGAGAGCACTCTTGCAAAAGGGATGCTGGCTTTTTTGGATGGTGAAAGAAGCAACATCAACGTTCAAGAAAATCCTGCACAGCGTGGAGCTAAACTTTCAGAAAGAGAGCTCTGCGTTTTGAATTACTACAAAAATTAAATGGGATCATATTTCTGAGGTATCTTTATGAAGCTAAAGTTTCCTCTTCCCACTACTGTTATAGAGTAAAACTTGCTTGCTGCCCAGGGTGTCCTGGTTTTGATGAATGGGACTCCAGCATGCTTCCCTATTAACCAGAAGAGGGATATCAGTCCAATACCCAGTGTTAGGTAGGTTTCAAAATCACAGTTTTTTCTCTTCCTAGATCTCCAATACTGGAGCTCTAGAGAGCATCCTGATTTCAGTCCTTCCCCTTGTATGCAACAGTCAGCATCAGTAAACTGTAGCTGTAATCTCTATGATGTGTATTGAAAACTATAAAAAGATTACAGTTACAAAATGCAATTTTACAGAACCTCTAAACAAATAATGACTTAAAGACTCAGATGCCATAATGGAAAGCCTGCCTTCTACCCCAGAAGAGCAGAATCTCTGATGCATCTTTGAAAAGTTCCATAAATACAATCAGAAAGACTAATTGCTTAAAATATTCACAGACTATTGTTAGGCAGTTAGACTGTTCTGGCATTTTTATCACAAAAGTAACTGCAATTCAAACAATTTAAAAGAAATCTAGTAAAGAATAATCACTTGTTTATTTCTTGATATCTGCCACATGAACAGGTGTGCAATTTACAGATAACCCTCCAGATGGCTCTTGGAACAGGCCAGAGCACCTTGCAGTTGAGAGACAGAAGTACTGCCTGATGTGATCAACTCCAACCTACTGAGCTAAGTGATGCTGAGGTATTGAAACAGGTACATGGAAGAGCTTGCAAACTTGCAAAGCTTAGTGCTGCAAAAGGAGATGAAGACAATGGGTTTGCATCAATACTTAACCAATACTGCAGATAGGGTGATGCCATTGGTCTGATCCAATGAAGAAAACAGCCAGTTTACCACTGCTAGGTAAATTTTTCACCCCAGTAGAGTTCACAGACTTGTGTGTGGGCAGAAAGTCCCCTTATTTTTTGCAAAATTTATGTTAATCTCCACACAGTGGTAAAACAGCAAGTCATTTGTTCTTTACTGTTTGGAGAATTGTACTGTTCCTTCTTGATTTTTTGCCAACTTTTGGTATTCACTTCTGGGTTTGTCTGGAAATGTTTTGGGGATATTTAATTTTTCTTTGGATAGAGTTTTTGTTAATCTTTTAAAGTGTTTTGGAATTTAAAAACATTTCAGAGGAGCATAAAATAATAATGTAATGATAATAGTAGGTTGGAGAAGAATTTAACTAAAATTAAGGCTAAAAGATAGCAGCTTTTTCTTTGTTATGCCAGAAGTGTTTCAGCAAGAACTTACTCTGTAGAAAGAATGCTCAAGTAATGAAAGCCCTAACAGAAATGTCTGTCCATGTGTATTCCCAGTAGTGTAATTCCTCTGTCAGCTACCATGTGCAAATTTAGCAAAGCCTGTAATTATCTGTGCAGCTGGAGTAGCCTTGTGCTGGTCTGAATCTTGATCTTAGGCAGAATGTTCCTTTCAGGTTTATGAATAAATTGATCATGAGCATGTAGCCTTGACAACATATTCTTTCTGCTATGGGATTACATTACACTAACAAAACAAACTCCTGTTATAAGTGAGTTTTGTTTGGTAAAGAGAAAATATCTTTTAGGGCTTTACAAAGATATTGTAAATCTATATACATTTTAAGCATATGTGTTGTGAGCAGAGGTATTTAAAAGATACTTGTTTGGGAATATGAAGGTGTTGGCACTTCTTAGCTGAGTCCTGCTGATTTAATTTTTCTCTACAGGCAAGATACATGCTAAGGCACTGCTGCATCAAATTTGAAACCAATCTCAGTTTAAATTTCATTTAAGAAATAGTCACATTAATATCTTAAATGCCTGAATACCTTCGTTGAACCTGCTGGGGCTGTAGGCATTGGTCACATGAGTAACTTTGTGCTTACTCAGTTTTCTGTGCCAAACACTTACTTGCTGAAGGTGGATAGCATTTTTATCTGCACAAAAGGGCATCTGCTTAGAAAAAATACAAAGTCATTGAATGGCAGAGGAAGGGTGGACAGGCCATTGCCTTCTTTTGCCCTTCTCTCCTCCACAAGCAGCACTTAGGGTGCTCAATGTGCTCTCGCTCACTTGATGGGCTGCAGCCACATGGTTGTTCTGTTCTCCCTTCCTTCCCGCTTTGACCTTGCTGAGCTGATTACAGACTTCTCAGCAATGTAAAAGTGAACCTGGACAAACCAAGAATGAAGACCAAACAAAACCAAAAGCTTTCTCAAAACAAGTATCTGGGACAAATGGCCAGCTGAGAGCTCAGAAACTTCCTGCTTCTGATGCCAGTGAGGAGGATCTGAAAGGCAGCTCTTGATTCTGAGAGACACTATGATCTAATCCACCTTGATCCTTCTCATGAGTGTACAGGCAGCAGCAGCAGCTATGACCAACCCCTCTGTATTCAGCTGTGCAGGTAGGAGGCAGAGAATGACCTTAAGTGCAGCATATGTTGGCTAGTTGTGCTGGATAAGAGAAAAATATAGCTGGCTGAAGTAGGCAAAGAGGTCGCTAGTTCTTACAGATGTGCATTGAAGCAGCCTGTAATAGTTTTATTTGCTTGTGCCTAAGGGTATTTTGCAGCTCTGTTGCAACTTGGCAATACAGAATCTGTCTCTTTCAGGCATCCTCTTTTACAAATTCCTGAAGTGTGCCTACACTTAGTAATGACTAAGATAATTTTTTTTGATTCCAGTGTCAAGGTGCCCATTTAGGACTTTTGAAAATTAATATGGCATTGATGGTGTTTTGCATAATAAAGTAATAATGCAGGTATGTTAGTTGGATGGTATGTTATGCCAGGGGCTCCAAATACAGGCCTACATACAGCTGCCTGTATGTAGGCAGACTTGGCAGAGAACTGCGTCAAAGTAGATTTTGGTGTAGGCACATAAGTTCCTTGCTTTGAGCATATATTGAAGTATCATAAATGTTAAGGGGCAGTGTTCAGTAATCTAGCTTACAGAAGGTGGATTCAGTTGGCGGATAATGAGCAAGGACTCAGTCTCAAAAACATCCTCCCCTCTAGCCAAAACTGTCAGTCTATGAAGTTGTTTGTCATTCACAGACTGGATGTATTAGGGTGTTAGGAAAAGACACAATTGCTGTGTTCATATGAGGATATGAATAGCTCCTCATATCTCTCTAAATCACATTGAAAAACAAATACTCAGTAGAAAACAGCAATAGACATCACCAGGGCTATCCTTACAATGTTCTAACTCACACAATTTCCTGCTGCGTGTATATGGTAAGACTAGGAAATCCAAATAACCTTGAAAATCATTTTCCTTACTGAGAAAATCAGTATTCAGTTCTTGAAGAATTAAATGTGATGATGTAAATGTTTGAGACTCACAGTTGCATTAAGGCACATTATATTACTTCAACCCCAAAGTGAGTATAACTGTGATTGATTTACTGTATTTAAGTGCATAAAGGTGAATTAAAAGCCCATGTCTGTCATTTTATGTTTAGTCTTTATTCCATTTTGCCCTTCTGTATGCATTTTATTCCATCTCTGCTAATTTTCAGCATTTTTAGATATAACCAGTTCTATTATAACTGGTTTCTGGCTATCTGGTATTTCTTAGTGTATTTTCTGGTCTAACTATCAGCCAGCTGTCTGACATTCTCTGACATTTCCTAAATAATGTGTTTGGAGCAGCTTTGTGCATATGGATGTGTTGTTTTACAGAACCCTTTTAGGATCACAGAATCGTAGTGGTTGGAAGGGACCTCAGAGATCATCGAGTCCAACCAAAAATGGATGTTGATATGTACATGCTGTTGATGCTCTAACATCTGTATGTGTTTGTATGTGTAGGCTCTTGGCACTATACAGAGTCATAGCAATTTGAACCCCTGTTCGACTTCCAAATAAACTTCTTTGGTTACACTGCCTAAAGGCATGCAGCCAGGAGTGGATTAACTACGAGCATTAGATCTTCCTGCCCTCCTCTGACCACCTCCAGAAGAGAGATAGGTGAATGATACATGAGTCAGCTCTGAAAGTGCTGCACTCATAACACAGCATGTTATGGGATACTGGCTTTGATCTCAGTTCCTATGAGTCTGCTAAGCACTACACTGTGTAGCTTTAGGCTGAGGTGTGAGCCACTCTGCCACCACTGCAGTGTGTCTTCAGCCTCAGGAGTGGGGCAGTGCCAACAAGTAGGGGTGCCAGCTGCTGCCCCTGACCTGACTCACCCACTGAACATGAATATCAAATTTCAAATACCACTCTCACATTGTGTCCTTCACATTCAGTTTGTTCACATGAACCTCCACCCTGCACAAATTTCCCAGTTGGATATCTAAAATAGATAGAGAGCACTGCTCTCTTGTTTTCTCTTTTTGCTCTTGAGAGTGTGTACTATCAGCACTTTTGGGAATATGGGATATAAACATCAACATTTTCTAGGGATGTTTGTCATACCTTGCCCTTGGCTTCTTCCAGTGATTCTTACCTACTTTAAGATGCTGGGGCACTGATTACACACTTGCAGCATGATTGCTTTAGGTCCTAACATCCTTTTGAAGTGATGTGAAAGAAATGAAAAGTACCTTCATCTGCTTGCTGAATAGATATTTTACTAAAAAAAGTGAATCAAAGACTTTCTTTCTATCTCAAATTCTGCTGTCCCGTGAAAAGACTAAATCACTGTATTACAGCAACATTTTCCAGCTGAAATCTCCCCATATTGTTAAAGGAAGAAGGAAACAATGCTGGGTCCAGTGGAAGTACTGAAAAGATCATTGAAAAAATGATTGAGAAGATCACAGAAACTTTAACCAGGATGCTCCAATACTTAATGTTTACTCTTTTTGAAGAGTAAACTAACAGAATGTTACCCCTGTAGAAGTATTGAAACAGCAAAATGCATAGACCTAGGCCTCTAGTGCTTTCAGTCATTGTTATTTAAGGGCTTATGTAAACCCTTGAGAGCCCTCAGGCCAGAGGCAATCTCTGTTCCAATTTATATTTCCTTGTATGTGATAGTGATGTTGTATATACTATAGGAAATGGCAACAAAATTTGGTGTAGAGCATACCCAGCCTGTTTTTACATCTTTTTGCCTTTCAGGCAGACATGCCATACCTTAAATTAATTAATTTTTAGTCAATATATCTTGCAAAATTTCAGTGTTCTTTACAGATTACATTTTAGGTAACTGATAGATAAAAATGTAAGTACAACTTGTTTTGGTAGAGAAAGGAAGAAAATTAATGTTATGGTTTATAAATAAAACTATTATTAATCTGAGTTTTTACATGACAAAAGATGAAAAATTATGAATGGGAATGTTTTCAGAATTTACATACAGGGCTAATCTGGCCATATATCCTGGATAATTCTCCATCTTTGGGACCTGCATGGAAATTTCTGTAATGCAAGTCAGCTAGCAGCAACCTCTAAAGGAATAAAAAAGAACAGAAAAACAACCAGCCATGCCGTCCTCCAACACTGATGTAGACAGGAGTCATCTGTATGTGTCCATGTGATTTACAATTTGACTACCTAGGGTTACAGAGTCCTTCAGGATTGCAGATAAAAACTGTGATAGCTCTTTAGGATCTACAGTTGTTACCTCTAAGTCTAGGGAAGTTCCTAGGCTCTTAGGTAGGTAGGTATAAGTCTCTGGAATGGCTCAGCTATTGCACGAGCAGATATTCTGTATTCTGTTTATTTGGTGCATTATGGATATGCAAAAATAAGATCTTCTATGTGGTGTAATAGTTGGTGTAAGATAGACTTGGGAAAGCATGGATGTGAGAGGAGGTTAAATAATTCTTTAGACAAGAGAAGTGGGAAGAGGTTTTGTGTTTGAACTGTAGCCTAAATGTCAAATGTGGGGGGTAGGTTTCACAGAACATTTTCCTGGTCTATTAAGTAGAGGTTGCAGCTCATACCAGAAAGGAATTATGACTTCATGGTGGGATACAGAACTGTGTTAGAGGTACTGTAGGAGTGGATTTTGCTTTTGGTACTTGAGATGAGTTTCTGTAAATAGAGATCTCTCTTATTGTGAATAGCTGTGCTGTACTGGGATGCTGGTTGTGTCTTGAATACCTTGTTTTTCCAAAATATGTTTCTTGTATCTGCTCTCTCAGTAAGCTTTCTCCAGTAAATAATAGTGTGCATGCATGTAGTTCATCTTAACAACAGAAAAGTTTGATCCTTCACTGTTTTCAAAACCAGCTTGAGTGCTGATTTTTCAGATAGTCAACTACAAATCCATGATTCATTTTTGTTTATAGTTCCAGAAAAATACTTGTGTGATTTCTAAATGTAATAGTTTGTTCTGTAACAAAACATGTTAGAACTGCAGAGAGATATCAAAGTCAAGTTTGTTATAAGAAACCTCCTACCAACTTAGGCACTATCTTGTGAATGTCCAGATATTGAATAATGTTATGCATATGTAAAATATTACTTCTGTAAAGTTAAGCCAGTGAAGAACCCCTTAAATTATGATGGCACTTAAGAAAGATGTACCTACAGCATAATTTAAAATGAAAATTACTTATAATTCAGGAAAGGTCACTAAAAAATATGCTCTCATTCAGATACAGAAAAATAGAGAAAAAATAAAGTAAGATCTGGCTGTTGCCTGCTTGAAAAAAAATGCTTCCTTGGAGGTTTTTTTGCCTGTCTCGTGTCTGTGTGAACTACCTTTTACCCCTGAAGTCTGCATGTCATTAGAAATGTCTCTGCATCTTACCTAACATTGACAAGAAATGGTTTTCTGAGCTTTTTCGTATTTCATCTCAGTGAGGAGGACCCAGAACTCTCCTTTCATGCTTTCAGAACAATTCAGAGATACAGAAGTGCATCCCCTCTCTGCTATACTGTGTACCAGTCCATACTAAATGCTCCTTTCAATTTAGTCGTTCCATATTCTTTAGCCCTGTATTGAATTATGCATAAAACAGACAGAAAAGTCTCAAGTAGAATCATATTATTAATTAGTAAAAGCTGACCATAGTCTTGGACTTGCAGAAATTTGGAAAAACAATACATCTGAATTTGTGTAAGTATTGGGACTAACTGTCGTCTTTTGTATCTGTTCATTATTCCTGTAGGGGGATCTTGCTTTTGAGAGGGAAAAGGCTTAGCCTTTAGAGAAACGTATGTCTGAAAAGTATATCTAAAAAATACTGCTTGGATCAGGCAGCCTTTTGGGATCCACTTTCATATGTACATGAAAAAAGTGACTTTGGAAAGGTCAAGGAAGCAGAAAAATGGGATCCTTTGTGCAGTTTAAAAGGAAATATTTGTTCACATATGAAAATAACTTTGAACTGTTCAACCGGATAAAAATACTGTGTATTTTCATCTTTGCTTACCATGTCACTTTAAAGCTGGGTTAGAGAAAGGTGGAGAAGTTCTGGTCTAGCAGAACCTTTGCTGGTTTTTTTTTTGTGTGAGGGATTATCAGACTGGTAATGCAGTGTCTATCCTGCCACTTTGTTTCTCCTCAGGTCTCAACCCCTTTTCTTGTCATCTGCTTTGGGAGTGCTGTGACTCCTATTCTGCATAGGTGTAAGAAGCATAGAATAGAAATGCAGAGTCATTGAGGCTGGAAGGCACCTCTGGAAATCATCTACTACAACCCTCCAGACAAGGAAAGGATCAACTGCGTCAGGTTGCCCAGGCCATGTCCAGTTGAACTTTGAATATCTCCAAGGATGCAGACTCCACACCCTTGCTGCACAACCTATGCCAGTGTTTGATCACCCTTACCGTATAAAAAGTTTTTCTCTTACATTTATGTGGAATTTCCTGTATTTCAGACTGTTCTCATTGCTTCTTGTCCTGTCACTGGGCACTGCTGAAAAGAGTTTGGCTTTATCATCCTTACACTCTCCTGTCAAGTATTTTTACAAATGTACAAGATCCTCCTGAGCTTTCTTTTCTGCATGCTAAACAAGACCCAGCTCCCTCAGCCTCACCTTCTATGAAAGACGGTCCAGTACCCTCAACACTTTTGTGGCCCTGCACTGGACTCACTCCAGTATTTCCATGTCTCTCTTGTACTGGGGAGCCGAGAATTGGATGCAGCACTACAGATGTGTCTTACCAGTTCTGAGAAGAGAGGAAGGATCACTTGCTTCACCTGGTGGCAAAGCTTTTCCTGGTGCAGCCCAGGAAGCTGCTGTGCTTCTTTGCCATAAGGATACCGTGCTGACTCATATTCGACTCATTAATTAGGATCCTGAGATCCTGCTCTGCAGACCTGATTTCCAGCTGGCCAGCCACTAACGTATACTGGTGCCTGCTGTTATTCCTGTTGAGTGGCAGGAATTCGAATTTCCCTTTGTTGAACTTTATGAGGTTTCTGTTTTGTGCATTTCTCCAGCTTTTAAAGTCCCTCTGAATGGGAGCACACATCTCGTATATTTACTATTCCTCCCAGTTTTGTATCACCTGAAAACTTGCTGAAAGTACACTCAGTCCCATCATTAATGATAAGTTTAAACAGTGGTGGTCCCAGCGTTAATGCTTGGGGCACACTACTGATGACCAGCTTTCAGCCAGACTTTGCGACACTGACCACAGCCCCTTGAGCCTGGCAGTTCTGCCACGTTTCAGTCCACCTCACTTTCCACTTAACTAGGTGGTACTTCGTCAGTTTGTCTAGGGGGATGTGATGGGAGACGGTGTGGAAAGCCCTGATGAAGTTAAGATAAAACAACCTCTCCTGCTCTCCTGTCCTGCACCAAGCCACTTATAATAGAAAGCTATCAGATTGTTCAGGGATGATTTCCCCGTTGCATAAATCCATGCTGACTACTCCAAATAAACTTTTTGTCATTTGGATTGTTTTGTCCAACCCCTTCCCAGATGTAAAGGTGAGGCTGATCAACATGTATTTCACCAGATCCTTGTTCTTCCTCTTCTTGTAGGTAGGAGGAACATTAGTTTTCTTTCAGTCCTTAGGAGCACCCTTTACCCCCCTAATTGCTGTGATATTTCAAAGACGATTGAGAGAGTCTCACAATGGCATTGGCCAGTTCCCTCAGCACCCCATGGTGCATCCTATCAGGTCCCATGGACTTGTGTATGTCCAGGTCGTTGAAACGTTCCCTGGCTTGGTCCTTCTCTACAAGGACTAAGTTTTCTTGCTCTTCACTTTCCCACTGGTCTCCTCACAACCTGCAGTCTGCCAAGTAGCCACAAGGTAGTAAAACAGCTCAGCCACTTTAAGACCAGCCACAGGAAGATTCTGGGTGGGGTACTTGCTTGCTGGCTATGGTAAGAGGGTTATCTGCATCTCTCACCATGAAATAGGGTCAAGTGTGTTTCTTCTCTATAGTTAATGGCAATGTGCTCGGCATGGCTGTGCGTGGTTGTGCACCCAGCACATAGTCAGGAATGCTAGTGTTTTGGTTACATCATTGCTCATGCAATTTGGTGGAGATTTTAGGGGATGTAGTTATCCTTCTAGCCACCATAAAGGGCTGAACTGTGAAAAAGAATGCCACCTCTTAATGTGGACAATAAGAGGAGGCTGGTCAATACACTGTTTTCCGTACTAGAGTTTGGGGTTTTTTTAGGTCCTCTGCTATGAGTGAAACGCAACAGCGTTTGTCTCTGCTGCAGAAAATTCGGTTTTGTGTTGCTGTTGTTTGTACTTAGAAAAGGTACTTCGAAAAACAGCAGGAAAAAAATCTTGAAAATATGCTTCGGAGATTTACATATTGGGAAAGAGTATTTTATAGGACCTCAGTTTTGAGCAAAATTTTTTCCAGCTTCTGTGTTCTGTTCTTCTGGAGCAAATCAGCATTTTCATCACAGGTAAGAAATCTGGCACAGACTTGACCACCTGGAGATTAAAAGGACTCTATATTGGCAAAGAGACCACCCAAATACTGACATTGTATTGTTCTCAAATCAGTGGAAAGAAACTTCAGTGGCATGCACTTGGAAATACAAGCTAAGGGCATGAATCCTTCAAGGGAAGGAGCTCATAGTTTATAGAAGAAATCTGGTAAAAATATGAGACCATTGACTAACGTATGGAACACAATGTGTTTTAATACTATACTCATGTATAGAGTGGGATGGAAGCCAGGACAGTGCAAAGAGATTTTACACTGGAGAGCTGACAGTTCATGTCCTTCCAAAGGCACTGTGAGAAGCTGACAGAATAACTGAGTTCTTTGCAGAATAGTCATATACTGCGAAGAAGATTCTGCTGCTATGGTAGCATGGGCACAGACTGAAAGGGACTACTTCCTGCCTGAAGTTGCAGTTTGTTGGTTTAGAGCTCAGCACACTTGATTCATTCAAGAATTCAGTGTGATCTTCTTTTCAGTCCCTGCACAGTTGTGTTTTAGAGGTTTCCACCTCTAGTTAGTCTTATGTGGGTTCTCATCCCATTGAGATTAATGGGATTGCCTATGTGTATGGTAGAGGAATGAGTCTGAAATGATAAAGCCAGACCACTGTGCGTGGATGCGCACAGTGAAAATTTTTCACCAAAATGTTATCATGGTTGCTAAGGAGTAGTAAATGCCATGTCGCTTAAGCTTCTGCAGCAAATTTAGCCATTTAATTTACTCCCAGAAACATGGGGCTACTTAACAGCAGAGTTCTCCATCCCTGCCTCTTTATATTATGTATAAAGCTTTAAAAGAAATTTTACTGTGTCCCTGCTGCCAAAGATTGTGAAATCCCGAGGTCTGAAATATTCTAACTGAGAGATTACTTGATCATTAAAACCTTTACTGAAAGCAAGCGCTTCCTGGCACTTACTAGAATCAGGTATTCTGCAGGACATGGACAATTTTTTCCTGTATCAGCATCCTGCTAATTGCAGTTATTGTTTTGGGTGTAAGTGTTTTTGAGACTTTGGACTTTAAAAATTTCCCAGCTGAAACCCTTGTGGTATTAAGAGAGGAAGGCTTGTGCCCAAGTGGTACTGAGTTCCCACAGGGTGTTTATGTGAAAGCTGTGTGGTATTTTTGCATTTTTGATCATGACTGGTCCATACCGCATGTGCAATGACAGACAATATGAAGTAAATTAATTATCACAGATTTATGACGGTTCACTCTATTCTTCCCTGCATTAGTGACTTGTGTCCATTAAGGATATTCCTAAGATAGTTTTTCCTGTGAAATTTCCTTATTTGTCCTGTTTTGGGGCATTGTGGCTGCCTCTAGGACTCCCTTTTCCTCTAGGATGTGTGCTGGTGGCAGTCAGCACAGAGCATGGAAGAGACCTAGACCTGTGTTCACAGTGTAAAACTTTAAAAATAGTCCTATTATACACTGATGTTTTTGAAATATGTGTCACAGAGCCAGTCCCTTTCAGCCCTTATCAGATACCAGTAAGTGTCTCTAGCCTGTAGTGTCTCTAGCTTGTAGCACTTGCAGTAGTTGCAGACTGTGTGGGCTATGTAGGAATGCATTCCCAGAGCTCTCAGCCTCTGGATTTCACTCCTGCTTGCTACCAAATATGGCTACATTGGTTTGTGCCGTGTCAGACTTAGAAGCAAGCACAAAGTTTTGTGGTTTCCTTAGTTTTCCTCTTTCCTGTAACTCGTGAGGACTTAAGTGCCTCTGAAAACTTACATGACATTAAGTAGAAAATAGATATTGCTTTATATTTGACTTGCCATGGTTATGCTGGGATCTATCCTTAGTAGTTGTGGAGTCAGCCAGTGAACTTTTTTGGCTCCAGCACTGACTTGAACCGAAGAACCGAAACCTTTATTTACATTGGTGAAAGGCAGTTCATTACCTTGGTTACTAATAATGAAAAGATGCCATGCACTGTGTAAGAATGACTATGAAAGTCAGGCAGAATACCTTTTATTTATCTGCTGCAAATTAAGATTATGGGCTGCAATCCTGCATCTACCTGACCAAATGTGAATACAGAATGTAGGAGACCTGGTTGAAGTGTTTGGTTCACAGAGCCTGATTTTCTTTCCAGTAATAGCCTCCTTTCACACATAAAATTAGGCATGAGATAATGTACAGTGAGAGTGGCCCTCATTCTGGGTTTCCTTAGCAATGAGAGGCCATTACTTTACAAATATCTTCTCTTTCCTTTTTATTTTTTTTTATCACTTGAGTTTTATTTCCATATTATCATTTTCTACTTTCTCATACTTTATTTTTACATCTCCCTGATTTTCTTTCACATATTCTTACTGGCTCTGCTATAATTTAGGCATCTTGTAGCATTCCAGCAGAAGCTATTTTGGAGATATCCAGACTTACCTACACAGAGCTGGACTTTAGCCTCTTGGGATCATAATTTTACTTGTATTTGAATTACAGAAAGTGTTTGAAGACTGCAATTGAATTATGAACTTATTGTCCAAAGCAGCCTGTGTTCTTATCCTAAGGGATAGATAAAAAAGGCAGAGGCTGATTTTGTTCAGTTATCATTTTCTTTGTAGAAGGTGGTATGGTGCATACAGGCAGGCAGGAAAGATATTTGAGAATACTGAATTATTAGAAAGAAAATAACAAGTTCCACTTTCCTTCATATCTCTTATATTTTGGCTGAATATCTGACTTTTCTAGGCTGGTAGATAATTACATTGTCTTGAGATTCTTGACACAGACCATTCACATATGTATTGCAATAAGAAACTACAGATTCATGGGTGTTTTGGCTTCTGTATGTGCTGAGATTCTTATTAAGTCCATTACTTGAAATCACTTGTCCTAAAGGTGTTTCCTTAGCCACTAAGAACTGTATCAAGATAGTCATCCTGTTAAGGGAACTACAGTTCAGTAGCATGCAGCAATGTCAAATTAAGAAGTTCAAATCCTATATTTTATTTTTTTTTTTTCTTCCCCAGAAATCTGGTTTTGTTTTGCATTCTAAGTGGTTTTTATAGGTCATTAAACAATGCATCACCATATCTATCTTAGGTCTGTGAATACAGGAATACAGCTCAGGATGATTCAGGACATATAGCATGACAGTGCAGAGGAAGTGGTCTTTTCTGCTCAGCTTTGTGCCATGTATTAATTTTATCTTTTTTTTCTTAGATAATATGAGAAATAGAACCTGAAAAGTCATTGTACAGTCTTCTTGCCAATTTGTATCACCATTTATGGTAAAACTTTATAGCAATTGTACATTTCTTCCAGTCAATGTACCGGATAACTGATAAATCTGGTGGTATTTTTAATAATCCTAAAATTTACCTCTGACTTTTTTCCTTAATTGAAACTTTTCATATGGACACTTACTATTGCTGTTTTGCCAGAACAAAGTACGTAATCATCTGGTCCAACCCCCTAGGGAGACTTAGAACATGCAGACCAAGACCATGTTGGCTTTTGAAGATCTCCAAGGATGGAAACTCTGCTACCTCTCTGGCCGACCTGTTCCCATGCTAGGTCACCCTCACAGTAACAAAGTGTTTCCTGATGTTCAGGAGGAACCTCCCATGTTTCAGTTTGTGTCCATTGCCTCTGACCTTGTCACTGGGCACCACTGGAAAGAATCTGGCTCTGTCTTCTTAACACACCCCCTTCAGGAGTGTGTAAAATAGGATGAGACTCCTCCCAAGCCTTCTCTTCTCCAGCCTGAACTATCCAAGCTCTCTCAGCCTTTCCTCATAGGAGAAGTGCTCCAGTCCCTTCATCATCTTAGTGACCATCTGCTGTACTCTTTCCTGTAGCTCCATCTTTTTCTTGTACTGGGGAGCCCAAAATGGGGCACGGTACTCCAAGTGTGGCTCACCAGTGCTGAACAGAGGGGAAGGATCACCTCCCTCAACCTGCTGGCAACACTCCTCCTCATACAGCCCAGGATACCATTAGTCTTCTTTGCCACAAAGGCACAGTGCTATCCTGTTTTCTCCTTGGTGTCTACCAGAACCCCCAGTAATGTAATGTTACAAATAGTGTTATTTAATTTAGAGTCCTGTCAGATATACAGGTGCATGGGAAGAAATAATTCACTATGAATTTCCTACGGTATCTGTCCTGGTTTGAGTCCAGCCCAAGCCACAACAGTGTCTTAGTCTGTGTTGTTTCTAAGCATGTGTAGCAGTCATGTTGACCAGCTGAGGCACTGAACAGTTGACTTCTTTGTTCTTGCCATCACCCAGTCTTCCACTGGAGACTACTGGCCTTTTAACAGTGAGCTGAGGATTTACCACTGCAGCACTGAAAGTGGCTACTGAAAACACACACTCGCTATTCTAACCAGATATGAGCCTCAGCTCTGCGAAAGGTTAGATTAAAATCCAAATCTGTTTCAAATTCCTGTCTTTCAGCTCTAGGGTGTGTCATACGAATGAATACCGAAACAAACTGTATCATGGCTTTCTGGTCAACCAGTGGTATCTAGAGACTACTTGGTTCCTATATACATTGCATATTCTATAGGAGAAGCAGTGGATTCCTTATGGCAGTTCTATGCTAATGTGAAGTAATAGTTGGAGCATTTTCCATTTCTGTAACTCTTAAAAGCAGATACTTCAGCTCCTACAGAGGTACTTTGAAGAAGGGGGCTCTGAATGTTCTCTAAAAAGCCTGCAGGTTGTTCATATTTTATTTCTGGTTTCTGGCAGAACAAAATTGTCTTTTCAAAGTTTGTCATTCTAGCTCTGCAGAGAAATGTCATAATGGAAATCAACATTTTTGCATATTAAAGGTCCATTGCTTCTTCAAGACTGCATCATGCATCTTCTTGCCACCCATAAGTGATGGAAATTTTTGAAATTTTATCCTGTTATGCAAGAAATGGGAAATATTTCTTTCACATTTGATTAAAAAAGCTAGAAAACACAACTGTGTGAAGTTTCTTAGAGCTCTGAAAAGCTGACTAGAATATGAGGAGGGTCACACATGTATGATAGTCCATTTGTGTTGTCTTTGCAAGTATTTAACCTCCAAATCACATATATGACAACAAAAAAAAGAGAGAACACTTGAATATTTTTAAAATTTGCATACATTTTTTATAAACAGATCCACAGACCCAAAATTTTAAATTCAACCAGCTAAATAATACTATGTTTCTATGAGGAGTTACAACCCATGCCTACAGGACATCTGAGGTTTTCTGTGTTCAAAACTGCATTCTTATATTGTCTTTAATTATATGTATGTACATACATATGTAAGTCTATAAATATCTATGTACATACATACCTATCTATATACACATATATATATGCTATATACGTTACACTGTAATTTATTCTTCATGGGCTAAACTGCATTTAAGACTTTAAAGACAGCAAGCTATAGAAGTGTAGAAAACAAGTTACACCTACATCATTGTCCTGTTTACCAGAGATGCACTACTGAAGGTACAAAAGAACCTTCCTATACCTCCCGAGAAAACATCCATTTGCTAAAGCATCTCTAAACAAAGATGCAAAATTCCTGGACTCTTATTAGAACTCCCTTTGCTTGATACTGCTTCCATTTCTATTTGGGACCTGGGCTCCTTGTTACTATCAGGGTTTTTTTAAGAATAAGCATGCTGAGTGGATCACAGTGCTGCTTGTAAAAGAAGCCTGGCTCAGTACTGGCTTTCATTTTTGATCTCAGATGCAAACATTCCACATGTGGCTCAGCAGGTGGCTGACTGCCCCTCCTGTTCACTTTAAATTTTTGAAGTGTCTTATCTCCCACAATGATTTCTTTGTCTTTCCTTTTCAACAGAGTCTCTTTACACACAAAAGAAGATAAAGCTTGGACGGAGGTGAAAAATGAGGACATCTTTTCCCTGGGGTAATACACTTTTTCAGCTTTGTGAGATGCTGCTTCATCCGTTCTAGCACAACATTTCATAATGAAAACTTCCAATGCACTATGTGAAGCTTGCTTTTTTTTCCTGCAGCAGCAAACTCCTTTGTTGGGTATAAAGGTATAAAGATCTCAAGTGCATGTAAAGATCACAAAGTGCAGCACAGCACTGATTGGATGTAGTGCCTTGTTCCTGAAAGCATATAGTGTCTTGGATGTAAAACCTTGTTCCTATTCAGCAGTGTTAGCATGGCACCATGCCCAACCTAATGCGTCTTGCAGCTTGAGGAAAAAACTATGCTACAGCAGCTATCCTGTATTGGCTTCTGAAGTATTCACTCACTCTGTCATCTATGTTTCACTCCATAGCATGATGCAGGCATGACTTAAACAACTCTTTTGTTTTTGGAGGCTTCTAGGTTGAGCTGTTCTTATTGAGGAGCTATCAGTAATTTGATCCCATAAAAGTGAAGAAACCCTAGTTTTTTATTTCTGTCTCTCATGCTGTTGCAATAAGATCATAATTTGTTACAGTCTTCTTTCACTCTGCCTTTGTGGTGCCTTAAACACTGAAGAACTCCAGAACACTTCAGATTCACACTGAATTTTTCCTGGCTTAGACTCAAATGAGGCAAAATTCTGTATATTTTCAAGCTTATTAGAAACCCAAATTCAAATGATAGCTTTGAAGGATGAAACCTCATGAACGAGTCACCAAAACCAGAATCTTCCTGAGTTCATGATAGAGCAGTTTTAAATGGACTGCTAGAATATTACAATGTGTAGTATCAATGTTTTCTGATGTGCAATGAATAAATGTTTCTAATATTTTTGTACTAGCACCTTGCCTCCCATCAGGAGATTTGATGACATATATCAAATTGTAAGAAGACTACAGCAATTCTGTAAGACACATATAAGCATAAATATTCCTGCATGAAGAGTGGAAAAGCTCAGGACAACAAAGCCCAGTGTTGTGCTTAGGATTGTACTTACATGTGGAGCCAATGAACAGAACAACTCCTGCACCTGACAGAAAGTCTTCTCATGCTTCTGCCTGCTTCAAGTGGATTATGTTACTTTCTCTTCAGGAAAACCATTGGTAAAAAATGTATTACTGCAATATACTGCTCAGGTATTATTAAAGCCAATGACATTAGGAGATTTGTAATTAAATAAATGTTGTTGTTTTTTTCTTTGAAGAACTCTGTCTATCCTGTTGCAAGTGTCTCCAAATTGGAAATGATTGTGTGTGCGCCTTTTACTTCGTAATACCATTATCTGTCAGCTTTCTTGCCTGTGAAAGCTGAAACTTGAAATCAGATCTAAGTTGTTATTTGGACAAGATTTCCTTAATGTGCACTTTCTTTGCTTTGCAAACTTGTTGCTGATAAGCAAGCAGATGTATTGCGGACAGCACTGTAAGACGAGAGTATGAGTGTTGTATGATACACTTGTTTTCTTTGTCCTCATTTTGCTTTTTGTTTTCCTCCTCCTCCAGCAAGTGTGCTTCCAAGCACTCCTGGAAAGCTGCCAATCCAAAAATATAAATGCTTCTGAAATTCTTCCCAGCCTTAGATTTCTGGTATCCTTTTCATGGGGTAGTCAAATTAGAAAGGATCACCAAAATAATTTCTGTGGAAGATGCTGCTGAAGAAGGGAAAGCAGGGTCAGACAGAAGAACACCAAAGGTGCGAACGTCCCAATATAAAAAAGCTAAATCTATTCATACTTTGTGTGACTACACAGGGTGATATAAACTGCACAAGAGGCAGAGAAAATTGGTAATTGTTCTTCTAGTATATGTTTATCCCCACTTTACTAACCCACTTTTGGGCTTTTACATAACAGTCCTCATCTGTTCAATATTATCAGCTGCTAGTAAAAGGCATCTACTTAAACACACAAAATTTATATTAGATGAAAATAAAAGGAACTATAAGGTCTATTGGGTGTTGGGATTGCTAATGGGCTGCACTGCATAAGGGAGGTTGAAAGCTTTGCAATTTGCAGCATAACATCTACATTCATGCTGGTCTGTTATGTTGCTCCAAAGGACCGGCTCACTAGAAAACCACGTTGTTTATATCCATATGCTGAAGGTGAGTCCAGACACACCCTATGGCACACTGCACGGTAATAGATAAATAGACAATATCTATCCCCTGGGGCCTTGGCAAAGGATGTCTAATACTTCTTCTGCCCCAAATTGTCTGCTTTTGGATCACCTGTGTGGGGCAGACTTACTCAGGCCACAAATCTACCAGCACCCTGTAGCAAAAGCTTGAGGAGATCTAGGAGCGTACCTTGCCTCTCGGATGAAAGAAGTGCTTGTCTGTGGGCTAGCTGGACTCAGCAGCCTCTGGGAAGATGGTCTAGGTCACTGCACTGGAAGGGTAAGGGTAAAGCCTTTTGGGGATTGATGGTGTGGCAATTCAGATTACTCCCCAGAGCACCTTGTCAAGAGGCAACACACATGTAAAAGTGATATACACCTTTTCTGTGCCAGGAAAAAGATATCTGTTATTTTACAGGACAAAAAATGACAGAATTACAAAATCATATAATGAAGGGGTTGAAAGAGACATCTAGAGATCATCTAGTCCAACCCTGCTACCAACACAGGTTCGCCTAGAACAGGTTGCACAGGAGTCCATCCAGGCAGGTTTTTAATATCTCCAGAAAAGACTCCACCACCTCTCTGGACAGCCTGTTCAGTGCTCTGTCACCCTCGAAGTAAAGAAATTTTTCCTCATGTTGAGATGGAATTTCTGGTGTTACTGTTTGTGCCTGTTGCCTCTTGTCCTGTTGGTGAGCACCACTGGAGAGTCTAGACCCATCTTCTTGACACCTGCCCTTTAGATATTTATAAGCATTGATGTGGTCCCCTCTCAGTCTTCTCTTCTCCAGGCTAAACAGACCCACGTCCCCCAGCCTGTCCTCATAAGGGAGACGGTCCAGTTCCCTGATCATCTTCATAGTCCTCCACTGGACTGTCTCCACTAGTTCCTTGTTTTTCTTGAACTGGAGCACAGAAATGGACACAGTGCTCCAGATGTGGCCTCACCAGGGCAAATTAGAGATGGAGAATAACCTCCCATGACCTTCTGGCCAAGCTTTTTTTTATGCAGCCCAGGGTACATTTGGCCTTCTTGGCCACAAGCACACATTGCTGGCTCATGGTCAACTTGTTGTCTACGAGGACTCCCAGGTCCCTCTCTGCAGAACTGATTTCCAGCAGGTCAACCCCTAACCTGTACTGGTGCATGGGGTTATTTCTGTCTAGGTGCAGGACCCTACACTTGCCCTTGTTGAAATTCATTAAGTTCCTCTCCACCCAACTCTCAGGCCTGTCCAAGCCTCGCTGAATGGCAGCACGGCCTTCTTGTGTGTCAGCCACTCCTCCTACTTTAGTGTCATGAGCAAATTTGCTGATGACAGGTCATTGATGAATATGTTGAACAAGACTGGAATCAGTACTGACCCCTGAGGAACACCACTAGTTACAGGCCTCCAACTAGACTCTACATCACTGATAACAACCTCTTCTCAATCCACCTCACTGTTCACTCATCTAACCCACACTTCCTAAGCTTACCTATGAAAATGTTATGGGAGACAGTGTAAAAAGCCTTGCTGAAGTGGAGGTAGACAGCATCGACTGCTCTCCTCTCATCCACCCAGCCAGTCACGCCATCAGAGAAGGCCAAGAAGATTGGTCAAGCGTGATTTCCCCTTAGTGAATCCATGTTGACTGCTCCTGATAAAATAAAATTTATTTTCCTGTTTGCAGAGTTTGTGAGCAAAGAAGAGGATACCTTAGAGTCCTGATATCATGTAGAAGTCTCAAAGGGCAGAAAAGGCCGTCTCTTGTCTTAGTATGTAATCCACAGTTTGGTCTTTAAAGCAATAGTCTGAAGGCCATCTGTCCAGGCAGCTGATTTTACTGGGTGGCACACAGCAACCCCAATGGCCACATCAGTGCTTTTAACATTGTAAGTCTGTCCTCAGCTTTCATTTGCACAGAACTGAAGTCATATGGGAACTGGCTTTTGAAATGTTTCCGTATAGGTCTGTTGTGGTCTTTCCTCAGACATAAGCCTGTGCTGAGTACAAGGAGCCATCACCATGCACACTCAACACATCCGGATCCAGGAGAGAACATTATCCAAATCATTTTCAGTATAAAGGGAACCTTTAGCTCTTTCCTATAGACATATTTGTTTTACCAGTCTCTCTTGACTACTATGTGAGCACTTTGGAGATGTCCCTGGACAAGGATGGGTGACTCTTGCTTCAGCAGCAAATTGGATTAGGTAAAGATTCAGCTGGCCTTGTTCCTAGCATGTGGTAGTGGTTGTGAAATGCATAGACAGAGATTCTCCTTTCAAGGGCAGTACCAAGCCTGTGCCTCCCTTCCTCCCCATCGCCTACTTTCATCCAGAAGATACTATGCAAGCCAGTCATCGGCCCTGAGAAGCCATCTGACATGAATGTGGCCGCCTGGCTGTCCATTCAGTACTGGGTACTGAACTTCACATGATGGAGGTGCACAGACACTAGATGAGACTGAGAGGAGAGTGTGTCATAGATATGAACTTCATGTATTTGACCATCAAGTGGGTAGGGTGGTCTGAGGCACAGAGAAGGTAAGACCATGACACCCCATGGACCTATTATCTGTACTTTTGAATACTGAAAGAAGGATTTTGTGACACTGGAACAGCAGGGATGGCTCTGAAATGTGTTTCTTTGTGCTCACAGATGCAGTGCCTACTCCAGCTATGAAAGAGCCCTGCATGACATCTGTGGAGCAATGTGCCATCTGGTGCCCCAGATGCTCTCTGTCGAAGGATGCAGCTTGGGTAAAGCTGGATTGCATCTGCAAAGGATTTTCCAGGTTTTCTATTTGTCCATGCTGCCCAAGAACATGACCTGAAGGGTCAGTGTGGTCTATATGGACCTTAATAATACTCATGGCAGCCTGAATGGGATCCAGTGGCCCTAGTACACCTAGTGACCTCCAGTGCCATGACAATGTGAATGAGGATTTAGGCTTGAGAGGGCCAAATGACTGCTGAGAGTGCAGAGCATAGCATAGACACAGCCGTACAGATCCCAGTGCTAATAAGGATCATTTGAGCTCTGGCAGATCCATCTAGCCTTTGGGAGATGATTGCACTCACTGTGTGATGTAGAAGAGGGAGCGGGTGATTTCAGGTTTTCTTGGAAGTGTTTTTACTACTGCTAAAAACGTAGTGTGACTGGAAATGGGGTAAGATTCTTGCTCTAGATGCAGAAGTGTGTATTAAAAATGCATTTTGGGGGTAGACTGTCTTTATAGACTAAAATACTACTAATTCACCAGAAAACATCTCACCTCCAGCTGGACTCCAGCCCTGTTGCTTCAGAAGCGTGACTGCCTGGTTTGCCTCTGCCTCCTTGCTGAGTTAACTGGCGGCCCCTGTTGCCTTGTCATATGTCACAGTCATGAAAGTGAACAGTGGTTGCACTAAGTACTTCACAGGGTAGCTGCACACAGAAAGACAATAAGGCAACATGCCTGCAATTTTTCCCTCCCAGTCCCCCACCTCCCCCTGGGACTTACAGCTAGTTTGGGGTACATTTGTATCTTGGTAATTGGGAAATCTAATTAGAAATCCTGGAGTCCTAATTAAGTGGCTTTTATGGTTATAAGATAGTTTGAGAATAATCACCTGTGAAGACTTGGGACCCATGTTCCATTTGCATGTGCAGTTTCTATGACTGTGTGAATAAGTGCTGTAATTGCCTGTAGGAATTTATTGTGTTTGCCCAAATGGAATAAATTACAAATACTTCATAGCATTCAGTTTTTAAGTCTCTGATTTTAGAATTAGGGAGACAGCTGACATAAAATACTATCTATGACTACAAATGCAAGAACAGAAAACACATTCTATTCACTTTAACTGTGTCTTCTTTGGCAACTTGTGTATCAGTTGAAGGAAAGTTAAAATTTTGCAGGTATTTTAACACCTGGTTAACCACGACAAAAATCTTTGGTAATGAGTGAGTAGGTACATGGCATGGAATATATGCTAATACTGTTCCTATACAGCAGCATTCACTGCAATTGCCTCTCATAATTTCTGAGGGAGATATACTAATTAAGTGTTTTTCCTCGTTATGTATTTCATGCTTAAGAGGAGTTTACTATATTTACAGCAGTGCAACTAAAGCTATTCAGAACTAAGCATGCCAATCTTTACTGAACACAGAGAGAAATTGCTTATGCGTCTGTCTTCTTCATTGCTTATTGTGAAGGGTATGTTTAGTTTCATTATAGAGGTGCTTTCACTCCTGTAATGAATAAAATGATCCCTAAGTTAGTAAAGCTTTTTGAGATCCCCTAGAACATAAATGAGTGTATAGCTTTAAATGCCATTGATATTCAGTCCTTTGAGTTATCTGCTGCTGTCTACCAGTTGATTTGCTTATTTATAATAGTAATAATAAGCTGTCTGGTTTAGCATTGTATTGCCCTGTAAAGCTCATTAATACAAGACTGTTGCAATCAACTGGAACACTTAGGCTTAGAAAATCTGTTTGTTATATCCTATGGCAGCTTATTCCCCACCAGAATTATGATCTTTTTATTCCTTCTGGAACAGAGACCATTTTTATAATTTCTTGTTTGCATTTTCATAGAGGCACATAAAGTATTAATGGTCCATATGTATCTTAGAGAACGTTACTAAATGTTAGCTTTTATACACAACTTTACTTTCAGTACATCAAGTTTCCATACTACAGGGATGGGCCTATCAAGATGAAAATATTTCTGTGGTTATCGTTTGTGCCTGGGTAAATGCCATACTGATTTAAATAACTCCTGTTAGGAACCAAGAGTGGTAGAAGTGGTAGAAAAGTAACAACTGGTTCTTGACTTCGCCAGATGAAAGGCTGGATCATGATAGCTCATGTATTTGGGATCAGGAAACAAAATCCAGTTCCCTTCCACCATGGCAGTTTGTCAGACTCTTGCTGCAGTGTTTTTGCACTCATGCAATTTTTTAATGGATCTCATGCTGTTTTGGCAGCTAAGTTCAATTTAAGTGCCTTCTTGTTTCTGATTTCTCCTTTTGCATTTGATCTGAAATGAAATGGTAGCTTTGCAGAACTGTGAACAAATTTAATACCTTTTCTTTCTTATTGTTCTCCATCCTCTAGACTCTTCCTTTTTTTCTTGTGCTCCTTTCCTTGAAATCCCTGTACCCTGAGAAACAAACAGCAGCTCAGAGGCCAAAAGACTCGTTCTGCTTTTGTTCTGCTTTTGTTCCTCTCTTGAAAACATAAAGGTATTGCTATCCAGTCTGCTGTTGTCCTTGTAGTCATTCCTTTCCTCTTAACAGACAAACAATTCAATTATTCTTTTTTTCTCCTTCACTCCAGCCTCATTCACGGAAGAACATGGCCAGACACTTGTATAACTAACATTTCTGTGTACTCTTGAGGGATATCTGAGCTGTTTCTCAAGCCAATGAAGCTGAGACTATGTAAGACTTCTTATCATTTTGCAAGGATTGTCCTTTTAGAGGTATTCCTCTGTGTTTGTCAAAGTCTGCACAGATGATCTAGGCTCTGATCTCTGGGAGGAAACCAGAAGGTTAGAGCAGACACTTTTGAGTCCTGAGCTCCTTCCTGAAGATGCCTGTGAAAGCTTCGTGATCTGTGTACAGTGTACAACTGAGTACAGATCACAAGATGAAATGTAATCATTCTACAGTTCATCATTTCTCAGTCTGACAAATCTGACTTCCAGCTGTAAAATGTTGAAAATGTTCCTAGTCTAAAGTAAACAATCTAATTTCCTTCACCCCGACCCCGCTTGCAGATCCTTTCCCTTCAAGTCCCAGAATTCTTAATCAGACTTTTAATGCATGCCTGCAGTATATGGCTTGGGCTTTATTGTGCACAGGTTCTCTAGAGAGCTGGAGGGATAATGACTCCCACCATGCTGTGCAGACGAGGGTACACAGTCAGGGTCAAGTACCTCCTATGTGCCAGTGCACCCAGATTTGGCATTCCTTCACTGTTATAATTAATCTTTTTTTTCCCTTCACTCTTTTATGATAAGCAAGTGGTGAAAATGCTTTATTTCAAATAAGGAGTTTGTCTTATCTGAGTGAAAAATGACCTGAAGGTCAGATCTGCCTATAGGCAGATGATAAGCATTAATTTCTATGACTAAATGACATAAAGAGAACCAAGAATTAGTTATATCACAGATCAGCAAATTGATCTGGGGGTGCTTTGTAATTCTTTTTTCTTTTCATACTATTCTCAATAACTGGAAAAAAAGAGCATTTTGAAAAAGTCTTAATGTGATCTCAACAAGTCTCAAGCTTCTTTTTATTTGTCCTGGTTTTGCTGTAGTGCTTTTTTTATTTGTTTGCCCACACAAGCAAGTATTTAGGTGTTCGTTAGTTATACAAGTCAATGAGCTGATTCATTTAATTGAGTTTAAAGATTAGATTTGCAAATATGCTTTATTTTCTTCAGTTCTTCACTATTTACAGTTCTGAATAAGTGAATTAAGTATAAATAGAGCACATAGGTGTTTTACTGTGTCAGGGAGAGTGTTTTTCTAGGAACCATAGTAAAAAGATATGTGAAAAAGACCTGTGCATGTCACTTTAGCTGTCAGATATTTAACAAATATGTCCAGAACTTTCTATGTTCAGATTGAGAGCATATAGCATTATCACGCCAAAAGCAAAATATCTATTTCTTTAAGTTTTGTAAGCTAAAGAACTTGAATGTATTTTGCTTTATGTGGTGACCACAAACTCTTAGGTTGAGATTTGAAATGTGGCTGGAAATTAAGTACTAAATTAACCAGTGACTATTTCAATGCAGTGATTTATTGTCACCATGTAACTGTGCACTAGGAGTTATGGTCACAGTCTACAGAGGCTGTGTTGGCTATTTCATTGCTTGGGCGGCTTTTCACATATTCATCAGGAGTTTGTGAGGCTCTTTGGGCAATAAAGAAAAGTCAGTTGAACCTCAACCCAAGGAACTTTTAGACAACAATTCCCCAAAGAGTCTGGTCTTGGTGTTTTTCTAACACTTGGGATTTTTCTATGTTCACTGTTAAACTACTACTCTTTAAGTACTGTTAAGCTTATTCAGTCATCAGCATACACATCCCTGATATTAGGAACCTTTTCTGTTGATACCTTGTTGCCCCAAAAGGTCAGTATGCCACAGATTTCAGCTAATTCCAGCTCCTGTCAGACTTTTCATACGCCCCATCATTTACAAAGTTTCCTGTGGATAATCCACATCCCCTCACTGATGAATGTACCTCTTTTCACTTATGGTCTGATACCTTCCAGAGGTTTTAGTCAGGATTGAGGCCACCAGTGAAAGATGCTCAATGGTGTGAGAGCTTCTGTTGAGCCGCTATGCAGGATGCCAGATACTCTGAGTTTTATTTTTCAGAATTGACTCATGCAGCACTGTGTTTTAGAGTGTTGAAAACTAGGGTTATTTTTTTTCCGGTGACGTACTTTATTCAACTTTTTAGCAGTGGCACCCCAGTAAGATCCCCACAAATGCACCATAGAGGTTGTCATTCTCCATGGCAACTGGGTCTGTGCTTCTCCAGGGTAGCTGGCAGGGAAAGATTCAAGAATGAACGGCCCTGAGTGTAAAGCTGGGCAAAACAAATGAGGTAATGTAACAATTGTGTACTTTTTTTTTGACTATTTTTTTCAACTAAGCTGCACACTGAACATCTACATTTTTGGCATTATTGTCACAAATCTAACTTCTTGGCACCAAATTATAATGCCTAAGGTTCTTGCTGTGGCATTCTCAAGCTACATAAGAGCCAGAGTGAAGCCTGTTTTGAAAAATTCCTCAAGAACTTCAGAATGTTTTCTAGGTCAATAGTCTCAGGTAATTTTACAGTTAAGGTCATTTAGGATCAAAGGTACAGACAAGCTGATACAGAATCCGATGCCGTAAGGCTTATTTCTGTATTGTCTCAACCTTGGGTGAATTGATTAAACTTCTGTAGATTATTCTTTCCTTCTTTCCTTGGTATAGTGGAGATAGCAGTATTCTGTCTTGTAATGAAGAAGTTTACAGACTATAAATATTTTAAAAATGCTGTTTGGGTCCAAATGTTGAGGATTTCTTACCTACTGCATTCTAATTATTTTTCTCTTCATTACTCTTCCAACTTTCAGAGATTATTTTTTTTTCTTTTTGGATGTGTCAGAAAGTTTTTATTCACCTAATTAGTCAAGTAACAAAGTCTGACTTCATGGTAGCTGCAAGGTGTTGCTTTTGCTACCAGCTTCCTCTTCTTACTTTATAATTTTGGTTAGTTCCAATCTGAAGAATTTAGAAGTATTACCTCCTTTAATTAATATTTTCATTCTTCATGGCCAGCTAATATGGCTTGATCAGCTGTATAAGAAATTGTTGCTGTTGTAAATCCCTGACACAAACTACCAGCAAAGAAGGATTTTTAAATCAGGATATGATCTGATATGTTTCTATAATCTTTCATATAGTCACTTTTTAAAAACATAATCAATTAAAACACAGCCTTTGACCTTCTCAGGCTTATGCTTAACACTATAAACTGATAGCCCTTAGGTTATAATTTTTTTTTCAGTTTTGCTTTTTCTTTTCACATTAGTAACACACAGTTCAAGTGATGGATGTAAGACAAAAATGCTGTTCCTTGTCTTAGCAGCAACAGTGCTGAAAGATTTCATTTTAAAATCACAATATTCCAAACTGGGAACTTCCAAGTTAAGACCCATTCATAATTTTAGCTGAATAAAAAGAGTCAAATCTCTGGTTGTGTAGTTATTTGTACACTTTATTTCTACTTGTGCCTAAGCTCAGAGAGCTCAGTTTTTCCAATTATGATACAAGCTAACATCTTAGAAGGACAGCATGTCTATGAACATTTGCTATTCTGGAGAGCATGCATTTTTCAGATTTATGAGGTTCCAGCCAGTGTCAGAGTCCCCTTGTGATAGAAAACACATAGTGAGAATCCTGGGTTTAAGGAATTTGCACTGAACAAACAAGGCAGAGTGTGGCTCAGACTGGGCAGAGTACCAAGGTGGGGGTCAGCTCAAGGGCTTACTGGACTCACAGAGGAATTGAGCTGAGCTCGGCAGAACAGAGCTCAGATTTTTGCACTGCTAAACCAGAAGTTTAACTACAAAACTTCAAGGTACCATTGTAAAATTTTGATTTTGCTGAAGCCTAACCCAAATCCTGATGTTGATTAGGCCTTAAACCTAGGCCTGACTACCAGCCAAGATATAATCCAACGGTACATCTGAGGCCTGCTTCCTCTTTTTATATCCTTTAAAATATCTCTGTGATGACTCAGATTTTCTAGTGAGGCTAACAAAAACACATTTCAGATTCTTTCACATTCCAGTATGTCTTCTCATCTGTTCTGTTCTCTTTCTCATCTGTTTAGTTCTCTTTGCTTTCTGCTGGTTGTAATGCAGAAATCTCGATGCTTGCAGGAGAAGTAGGAAATTTCCTGCAATGAAAAAGAAAATTCAGATTTCGTTTTGTTGTAGATCAAGGTCAAAGATAGAAATAAGAGCATTTGAAAATTTAAAAGTGAGCTGAGGACAGCTAGGTTGTTAGATGAAATGGTCAAAAAGTTGGGTTGTCTTCTTGTTCAACGAGCAAAACTTATTCTAAATGGAGAACTTAATGATATAGAGAAAGCTGCTACTTAATATTCAGTTTTTGGTTCACGGTTTAAATTCTAAGATATCATCATGATACATTTACTGCTACCAAGTACCTTTTGATGTTCATTTTTAGGGTGGAGTAAGTGCGTCTTTGATAAAAGCAGTATTTATTAACAGCATGTATTTTCTTAACATTTATGAATATTTTGAGTTTATCCTATCTTCCAAATATCCTATACAGTTATACAGTATGCTTTTCTGGAGAAAACCAAAATTATGTGAAAAAAAAAATAGAAGAAGAAGATTGATACCATCTTACAGAAACTGTTGTTAGAACCTCAGCATACACAGAGGTAATGGAAATAGCCTATGAACTATAAATACATTGGTTTCCTATCTTAATCCCCTCTATTAACAAGTGTGCTGTCCTCCTTTAGATCAAATATACCCATTAAGCCCACATTACAGAGCTCAAACCACTGGTAAATATGCAGCAGGATTGAGAGGAAATCTGAAGAAGTGGGCTCTGCAACACGTAACATTTCTCCATGCTTGGGCTCCTGTGCAGTCTTTGGCTGCTGAAGGCTGGAATATCTCAGATTGTGGATGTCTCCATCACCCAGCAGAAAGTTCTCAGTATCTCCAGCTAGTTCTTGATTCCCTCTTTGTATTTCGTTTAATCATAAACATTCTGCCTGCGTTTTCAGAGTTGTAGGCACACCGCATGGCAGTGAAATTTCAAGCAGAAAGGTCACTTAGTGGTTTTCTCAGGGAACTGTGTACATTTCCTCAACTGTTCAGATGAGCAAGGAAACCCCTTTTCTTCTTCTGTGCTGTCAGAGTGGCACATAACAGGGAGCATGCTTTATGAAAACTCAGAGTGACTGTTTTGCAGAGGAATGCTGTGAGAAGATTCTGTTGTACAAATACTAGAACACAAGATTTTTGCAAGGTCTGACTGAATTCTATACAGTCTGGAGCAAAATTCTGTTCCCTGTTTTCCTTCCTTCACATGCATTTTTCGGACTATTTATCTGACAATTACAGCCAAATCACAGTACCATTAGAAGGAATGCTAATGGCAATAAATAGAAAACCAATCATATTAGCTATAATAAACATAACAATTAATATTGTTACTCAGACAGAAAATGCCAATCATTTTTCTATGCCTTGAGGATACGATAAAACCCATGTAGCTTCTAGATGGTCAAAAGACCTATTGCATCGTCAAAACACATAATAAGAATGGAGGGGGACTGATGTCTTTAAAACGTAATACTTATAAGGAGTATTTATTCAGCCAGAAACCTTCTGACCTGTTAACAAATGACATCTGGTTGTATTAGGTATATTAATAATAATTCTGAAAAATTAAAGCTGCCTAGAGTGGGTGAAGCTAGTCTCTGTCCTTACTAACATGTATTCACAGAAGCTGTAATTTAGCCACAGAAACAGAAAAAAGGTACATGAAAGAATTCAAGAAATGAGGTATGAGGAATTATTCACAAAGTACCTATGGTTTGTTTGCTTTTTTACACCAGTTATAATGAAAAATGTGCTGTGAATTGAATGAGGTAGTACTCAGAAGGGAACCCTTACTTCCCCCAGCCTTGCAGGTCCACAAAAGCTGTTACAGATTTTTCAGTCTCATTGCCTAGCTGCAGGGATCTATATGTAATTTGTTCCTCAGCCTGGATGTAAAGATGGCAAAAGTGAGCACTGAAAATAAATAACTTTGCAGAAAGACATGAAACTTTTTTTTTTACGAGTACAAAGAATATATCATTGGGGTCTTCTGCCTTCTTTTTAGTGTAATTTTCTTTCTCCATATTAATCTCTAAACAGATTTTTTTCTGTGTGGATTGCAAAATCTTTGAGCTAGTACAATCTTACTGAGTCAGTGGCTGTAGCAAGATGCTAGGTAGTGCTTCTTATTTTGTCAGTTCTGACCTTATTTGGCTGCTTGAGAATGAGAGAGCTTAGGGATGGCCAAAACACAGTATCTGCACTAAGGCTGCAGCTGGAGAATGATGATCTGATTTCTAATTTCTGTACTTACAAGAGTCAAAACTGTTATTCAAAGATGTTATGCAAATATGGTTCTTTGTGCCTTGAAGCTGACAGGCCAATATAAAGTGGGAATCCCCAAAGGGAAGTTATGCAATGAGTACTCTAATCTGTTCAATTTCTTAGTCACAGAAACTACAGAGTAACTGGATTGCGAACCACTTCAGATTTAGGAAAACATGAGTGTACAAATAAAAATAAGGCCATCAATGATAGCATGTTGTTCTGTGTTACAGGCTATTTTTTGTTTAGACAATTCCATGTGATGGCTAGTGGCACCAGGGTTTAAGCTTTTACAGAGTATTCCTTGTCTTATGTGTGTTTGTGGAAGCTCCCAGTTTCCATAGGAGGTTTACTGAGAGTCTATCAGACCCATAAGCAGCTGTTCTGTCTTTCCCAATGACTAGTTGCATTGTTCCTCCCTGATCTCCCTAACTTTCTCTGAATCACAACCAAAAGTTACTGTCAGTTTGACTCTTTTATCTTTTTTTTTTTTTTCAGTTTTCCAAAAGTAGCAAATTATAAATAAAATACATTAAGTATCAGGTACACTGATATACTGATATACTGTTCCTCAATGATTATGACAGTAAACATAAATTATCATAACAAATATCTGCAAAATAAGTATTGATCCATGACCACGCTCTGAAAAGTAGTAACTGTGTTTGTCTGTATAAAGAATTATCAATTCTTTATATCCAGAAGATATAGCCCTGTAGGCTCTTGCTAACAGTAATCAATAACTCTTCGTTTCTGCATGTCATGAAGATTAGCAATGTTGACATTTTCCTGGTTTTGATTTAATGGATAGTCAGAGCTGTTCTTTTTCAGTATCCATGGGTGCCACTGCTTATATAGTTTCACAGGAATCACACAGAATCCATGGCTTGGATGGGAATACTCTCTACTGGGTTAAAAACTGGCTGGAGGGTCGGGCCCAGAGAGTGGCGGTGAATGGAGTTAAATCCAGTTGGTGAGCGGTCACGAGTGGTGTCCCACAGGGTTCGGTACTGGGGCCGGTTCTCTTTAACATCTTTATCAGTGATCTGGATGAGGGGATCGAGTGCACCCTCAGTAAATTTGCAGATGACACCAAGTTGGGTGGGAGTGTTGACCTGCTGGAGGGTAGAAAGGCCTTGCAGAGGGATCTGGACAGGCTGGATCGATGGGCTGAGACCAACAGGATGAGTTTCAACAAGGCCAAGTGC
>KZ506098.1:0-23059 GCA_002844005.1 Limosa lapponica baueri | reverse complement strand
GGAAAGGGTTATCAAGCATTGGAATGGGCTGCCCAGGGAAGTGGTTGAGGCACCATCCCTGGAGATATTCAAAAGACGAGTTGACACGGTGCTCGGGGATATGGTTTAGTGTTGGTTGATGGCGTGTAGGTGTGTTTGTGGGGTTTTTTTTTGGTTTTTTGGTTGGTTGGTTGGTTTGTTTGTTTTTTGGGGGGGGGGTGTGTTTGGTTTTTTTTTAGTGGTTGGACTAGATGATCTTAAAGGTCCCTTCCAACCTAGGCGATTCTGTGATTCTATAACTTTAATAACTAATTATTTATTGGCAATACATGAATGCCTGGCTGAAATAAAAACTCAACTAAACTGTCATTATACATACACATAGAAAAAGTATCCCGAAGGATCTGTATAATCTTCATAAATGAGATACAAGAAGAGAAACAGTCTTGTGAAGTGTATTGACCAGGATGGTTGGGTTGTTGGCAGAATTTGGAATAAATCCCTGATCTCAGTTCTTGTCAAGTTGATTTAGCTGATATGCTATAAATGCTTTATCGGATGATTGAGATTTCTTTCCATTATTTTCCATTCAGCACGTCTCTGTTAAGGAAAAGATAAAAGATTTGTGTTTGATGGCTCACTGTCAAGAAAATTTTGCTAGTCAGTAATGCCTTCTCTATTCCTTGAACTTTGTCGTGACATGACGGTGGATATGAATGACACTGCTGCAAATTTTCTTGATATGGAAGTAAACAATAATCTGTCTCAGGAAGAACTTATGAATTTAAAATACCAAAAATCCAATTTTTCCATGCAAAGCTGGCGTATTTCTGGGGGGAGAGAGTGTGTTGGGAATTAAAATTGTGAAGGAATTATTGAGTCATGAACTTTTGAGGATTCTGGTTTCTCAAATTAAGAAGATATGCTCTATATGTTCACCTATCAAATGACCCTGAGAAATGGAAATGATTACAATCTCATTACAGACTCATAACATAGCATGCAATTTTTAATAACCATATGGGCAAAGGGAATCCATGTAGATCTCTTAAACATTTACTTAATTAGCTCATATTCCTGTTTTCTTCAGAAATACGTTTATTTTAGTATATTTTTACATTAAATTTCTTAATATAGTTGACCTAAAGGCTTAATAAGTAGCTAAATACTTGCAAAAAAATTAAATTGAATACAGGCGTAGAATTATAGTCAAGGTGATTTGTGGGGCCATGGGCGATTAGCTGTGTAGCACTGAAAATCATAATGACAGAAGACTGTAAAGGACTAGAACCGCTCACCTACTCCAGCCAGGTATTTGTCTAATTTGTTCTTAAAAAAAACTTTAGTTTTTAAATTAGAAATCCTCTGCACTTTTGATATCTGTCACGGTACTTCTTTATCTCTAGCAGTAGAAAGCTTTTCCATGAAGTCAAAGTTCAGCCTCTTAACTGCACAGCAAGTCTGTTTTTCATTGTACCCACTATAGGCAACAGTGTATATTACTTCTTTCTTTCCCATTTGAAGTAGCCTCTTACATATTTAAAGACAGTAATAATTTTCCCTCGAGCCCTTTCCCTCTCCACCACTCTGCACCTCTGGCTTATGTAGTCTTTTCATCTTTAGACTAAACAAACACAGTTATTTCAGTCTTTCTTCATAGCTCATGTTTTGCAGACATCTCATCATTCCTATTTCTCTACTGCGGGCTGTCTCCAATTTGATACATATGACCTTTTGAAGTGTTGTGCCTGAAGCTGGGCATTATACTTCAACTACTTCAACTCCAGTCTTAATAAAAGCACTGAGTCAAATGGAAAAATTCTTGTCTGATAATTTTTTTGCCATTTGCATGTTTGTCTAACATTTGACTTTTTTTTTTTTTTTTGCTAATAGTATGCCAGTTCTCATTCATCTGCATTGCAGACTGCAGGATCTCTTTTGAACACCTTTTACCTTGTCAGTCCTTTGCCATCTCATATTTCCTGTTTGTGAAACTGGTTATTCCCCCCAAAGTACAGAGCTTCACATCCATCTAACTGAATTGCATCCTCTTGTCCTTTTTTCTAGACCATGTTTTCAGTCTAACAAGATCACTGTGAATTCTAATTTTGTCCTCCATCAGCCTTGTAGACATCCCATCTTAGCATTATCTTAGAAAGCAGCATGCCTTCAAAGACTCATCAGGCTGCTAATGCCTGGTGGAGTGGTGTCTGCTTTGTCTGGAGCAAGACTTAGGACTGTAACATCTGGACTTTGATATCAGATTCATTAGTAGCTAGGGGAATAATTTTCAAATTTTCAGCTGAAAAAATCTGGTTGTTAGTTACTGAGGATATCTTTTGCTTAAACATGCTGCCTGGAATCTGTAGTTTTCACCTTTGGCTGTTTTGTTTCAATATCAAGTGTCATGGAATTATAAACTTCAATTGGAAATTTCACAAAAAAGCTTACACCTTGGGATAGGGTAGAAGCTGCCTGGCAGAACTTGGCCACATCTATAGTAAATTGTAATAAAATACTAAGTGCTTGGTACTGCCACTGAAAATTCAGCATTCTGGTCTTGCTCTGCACTGACAAATTCTATCAATCTTGAGATACGTTTGTTTTTCCTAATTAATTGGCTTATGGAGTTAACCAACTTGGACAAGGTTTCAGATGTTATATTTGATTCCAGTATTATTATTTCAGTATTTGAGATTTATTGGTTGGTTAAGAATTAGTCACCGAAGAAATTTGTGAATCATTCTGAATAATGAATAAATTTATGCTCTGATTGCAAACTGTTTGTGAAAAGTAACAAAGGAAAAAATTAATTTAAAAATGTTAATTCACTCAACTCCAATAGGACTTTTAACCATCTTTTAAAGCTTTATAGAGCAGGGAACAGAAAGACTCCAGAGAAAGCCAAAAGTAGAGTCAGGATTAGATTTTTTAGCTTCTCTCTTTTGGTTTGATGATGACTCTGGTTTTGTTTCCACATTAGTTCATGTCTTTAGAGTTCTTGAGGATAGAATATGAGTAGAGGGCATGGGAGAGCCATGCAAATATCAAATCGCGATACCAACAGGCTTACCAGTGAAGGGGAAAAAGAAAACAGCAACAAGAACTGCAGCAATGACAGGTTGAGGCTTAGAGTGCAATACTTGCAATTGCTTTGCAATTTGTCTTGGCAGTGTAATAACACACAATTATAATCCTGTTGCGTTGACTGCTTATTCCAGAGCACTGTGTGTGCACAATACAGCATAGATTGGGCATCACAAACTGAATGTTGAATGCAGAACATAAAGCACTAAGCACCTTGTAAGGAAATCAGAAGGGCAGGCCAATAACATTATGAAATAGGGTTTTTATTTTGGACCTCTGTCTTAAAAATTAAATGATGATTCTTTATGTACATCTACCAGTAGGAAATGCCAAAAATATGTAAGAAGAAAGATAATCCACAAAATAAATATTGAGTGCAAACACAGAAAATCGTATGAAAAGAGTAATCTTTAGAAGTATTAAAGACAAGCTTGAAGAAAAGAACTAGGAAAGCTGAATACTAATATTACTTATGTTCAGCTGTATGTCTGATTTCATCAGTTCTCTCAAAAGTGTAAGTCAGCAATAAGAAAATCTGCAGTACAAGGGACTGAGAAATGTCCACAATGAAGTTCGCAAATTAAAATAAAAATCAAAGCTGTAGGGTTAGAACAATAGTAGAAAATGGACCCCAAAACACAGTCTGCCAAAACACGAGATTTTTCACATGGGAGGACCAGAGTAATAAGTAGTAATTTCATGTTACTGGGAGGTAACACCGCTGAGTTGCTAATACTCTGGCATAGGATGATTGTGGCAGCATTTTTTTGATTCACCTTATTTGAGAATGGCAACATTAGGAAATTCTGTAAATAATGATTTATTTGTATATGCTAATTTCTTGCTTTTGCCTTCTTTCCCTTGGCTGTGTCAGAAATGGTATTTGGAGGAGAGATATTCTAGCTTTGGAAGAAAGGAGGTTTTTGATTTTACAGAAGTGGTTTGTTGTTGCTAGTGAACTGATCAAAGTGCTCTGTATCTGCTGTGTACTTAGGACTCCAGTTCTACACCTGCTTGTGACTTGGTGGTTGTTTGCAATGTGAAAGCGTATTCTGTTGTTCAGTTGTATTTTAATTTAAAATATTACAGGTATTGTCAAAGTTCTGTTACTAGGCTAGTCACCATGGAAAACTTCATTTGATGGTATTTGCCTTTTTTTTATTAGTGATGATGTCTTTCATATTACTTTTTCAGTTACAGCTCTCATCACTATGACTCACCAAAAATCTTTATGTGCCAGACTGGAGTGATAGGCAGTTTGGCTAAAAACATTCCCAGCTCCTTCCTGGAGGCTGAGCCTGTGGTTGTGCATTTCTTTTGTCTAAACACAGGAAGACCACAGGCCATAGACAACACATATTGTCTCTCCATTCCAAAGTCCTGGAGAGATTTACTGCTGTATGAATGTCAGCTACACAGCATGTGCTTGGGCAGTGTGACACCTCTCGCAGATGCTGACTGTATGAGCAGGCTTTATGGGGTTGAACCACACATGGACTATAGAGAAGTTTGGGATTGTGGTCACAATGCACAAATGCCTGGCAGCCAGGCTCATTCAGAAGGATTTGGGCTACAGATCCTTCTATGTCCTGCCTTCTCTTACCCCCAGGCAACTCTGCTTCTGCCTTCACCCTGTTTCTTTTAATGGAAGACATCAAAAGCTGGAAGTTCTGCTGGTGGAGTAAGTATGGGTTTTTCTGGTTCAAGCAGTTGTCTCTTTACTCCATACTCTTATACATCAGCAGATACACCCTCAGAGCTGCATTTCAATAGTTCTGGGTTATGAAAAAGGATCCCGATGTGCACACAAGGCACCTTGAAGCCGCTTTTAAATTTGTTAATACAGCAAAGTGAAGAATGGTCCAGACTTTGGAGTGACTCTATTTCTCCTACCAGGTAGAGGTTCCCACTGGACAGCAGCTGTTTTCAGGCCTCTGACCCAGCTTTGCAATGACAAGGAGATGTGGACAGAATTATTTCTTTTTATTTCCTTGGAAAATAGACGCTATAAAAAACAACAGTAAAAATAAATAAGCTCCAATTTAGACAAATCAAGATTTTTTTTTTTTCATTGAGCAAAGACTCCTGCCATGGTAGCATGGTTATTTGAATGACCTAGTCTGAACAAACACCGAGTTTCATAAGCAAGTTGTCATCCTAATTGGTGAGATACCAGTTTCACGTTCAAAAATTTCACCCTCAAATTCTTTATACTTCTTTATTCTTAAAGCTGTTTTTCTGTAATAGGGGAAGACTTAAAACTAACTAGTTTTGGCTGGAGTCTCTCACACCTGAAGTTTGGTTCTGCCATCATTAGCCCCAGCAGCAACCTGTCCTGGGCTGCTGAATTTGTGAGGCACAAAGACACCCCTGCACCTACCCTGCCTTACTTGCTTAAGTTCTCAGTAAGTCCGCCTTTCTCTGCAGTTTCTTGCCATATTTCCTATGCAAGGATGTGCTTCATCTTGTGCTTCAACGTATACACATGAAATTCTGAACCTGGTTTTCCAACACAGAGCTTCCCATATTTGTGAAGCAGCAGTTGCTACCAATAGTGCAGCACCACCTTCTTGTCTTCCTATACCTGTCAAAAACATTTTTTCAGTGCCATTTCATTTGTGTTTTTTTTCTTTTTCCTCTAGTTATGAATCCTAATCTTTGCTTGCTTGAATTGCTTTCACTCCATTTCAGTGAAAAAAGGCATATTAATTGGGAGCTCATCAGACAATTCAGAGACTTGAACCTCTGCCTCTCAGAGTCCCGCCTGTGTGGTCCTACATACCATACAGTAGAGACCCTCCCACAGCAATAAAAGACTAAGCCTCCTCTGCAGTAGTCAGAAATGTTTTTCTTGTCATTCATTGAAAATGACTAGAAGATAATTCAGGACTTTTTGATCAAAATTGTCATACCTTCTTTCTCCTTACCTTGGATTTTTGTTGTCACAAGGCTAAAAGATAAATCAGTGGCGTAGCTTAGGTGGGTTTGAGCAATGCCAGGGAAATAATCAGAGCACTTCACTGCAGCACCAAGTGTGATGACAATATTGCCTTAAGGTGGGTGCAACTATATTCAGAGTTTGGTGTGAAAGCATCAGCCTAAGTCCTGTGCTTGTGCTCTTGTTTCTGTACCTTAAAGTGTCTTGACCAAAGTCCAGCCTATGATTAGATTTGTGATCTAGACTTTTTGTACTATCACAGATGAAATGCCAAGCAAGAGCTTTGTTGTCAGTAGTTGTTAGTTATCCCCCCTAGCCAATAGGAGCTGCTGGAGCTTTTCCTAAGCTTGTCACTGCCGCAATTTGCTTTTCATACATCTGTATGTCTCCGTGCCTGCATCTCCTTAATGAACTAAAACCAAGGCATTGTGAGTAAGGAAGGTTGAGCAACGTGGTTGAGGGTTGTGAATATTTTACTGCATCTGCATCTGCACCTTGCAGATCAGTAGATCTCAGGATACGTTTTATATTAAAAAAATAGTAAATCAGAAGCATATACTACTGCTTTCCTGTCACTGACTTAATTGTGAATATTTTATCTTGAGCGCATTTCAATGGGCTTTAGAAGACTAACATAATCTACTGTGACCTAAAGGAATGAGATCAACAAACATTATCACTTGAAATGAAATGGAAAGGGGGGTCTAATAAACAGAGGCTGCTTTCAGCCTGCTTGTGAAGAAAACACTGCTCCCTTAGCCCCTCTGATCCAAAGTTTTCAGCCCAGAGGCTATGTCTGCCCTCTGTAGTGATGCTCATCTGCTGCATTGGGCTATTATTCTTAGCTTTTATTGTTTGGTTATGCTTTTATTGCATCAGGTCTTCATATTTTATTGGATACATTTATATATTCTTTGGAAATAGCACAACTATAAAAGAGTAGACAGAAAAGATTTAGAAGGCTATATTTAGTTCCTGAGAAACATTCTTGAGACTTTCTCTGAAGTCACTGATCCCAAAATCACCTCAACATGTATTTCATACTGTGTTCCATCATACAGTCCACACTTATGTACAATTCTACCTGTATATGTTTAATAATAGGGAGTTGAGAAGATGTAATTTTGACTCTCTTCTTTCCTCTCTGAGTTACTGCTTTTCTTTATTTTTTTATACATAAGCTCACATAATTTTCCCTCCCCATGCTTTTTTCTCAGCATTCTCATTTTATACAAAAACACCTTTTAAAATGCAGCTGTATGTGACTATCACTTTGACATTGGACTATTTCTTTTTTTAGTGTCTTGTTGTTATCATCTGCTTCCTACTGCCTCCATTTTTTCCTAACAGCTGCCTCCTAAAATAACAGTATCCTTTATTCAGCTGTTTGTGCATGATCTGTATGATAGCTAGTTTTCAGTTTCTGTAATTATAATATGCCTTACTGCTGCCTTCCTAATCTTTGCAGCATTATTTTTCAAGAAAATATTTTCCTATTATGCATAAAATGTTTGAAGATTTCCTTCTGAGCACATTTCATTTGTAACTGCATTTTCTGTTTAGTGTGATATTATCTCCAGGAGCTGTCTCTATGTTCCCTTTCCTACCATCAACAACATAAACTGAAGATGTACTTCTTTGTGTCTTACATTATCGCTGAAAACTTAACTATTGAACAAGTAGGGTTTTTTTTTGTTGAAGCATTTTAAAATATCTCAAGCGTCATGGATGACAGAAAAGGAAAAGATGGTGTAGGCAATCTCATTCCCTCGGTAATTCAGTGTTCATATCCAATGCCTTTTAATCCTTTTATCTGCAAAAGATGATACAATTAACCTGCTTCAGAAAAAATGACATACACCTGGTTAGACAGCAGGGTTACTGTGTTTTTTGTTACATAAAGATAATTCATTTATCAAAGTGAAATAAATACAGATTTTCTGTAATTTGCAGAAACCATAAATTTGAAGTTTTCATCTGGGAACCAAGCTTCAATTTTGATTATGTCAGCAAAACCCAAAAGATTAATCTAGCTGCATAAAAACAGTATTTAGAATCTGGACTTTTTAATTTCTTGATATATACCCTTGCTTTTTATTGGATCAGCTTCAACTTTTGCTTCTACCAATACCCATTCTCCATAAGTCACTTAATGCTTCCTCCTGTGTGGCAGAAAGGATCCCAAAGACCTGTCGTACACTTTTCCTTGAGATATTTCTAGCATTTGATTGGCAGTGGCTTTTAAAATTGTTTGATAGCCATGCTGGAAACTCACTGGGCAGTGCTAAATCTCTCTACATTTAACACTGCAGAGACGTGTACCATGATTGCTGGGAGAATAGGGAGTTAGCTTGTTGATGACCTAAGGCAGACCAGAGCATTCACACTGAATTTTGTGTCATTTTAGAGGTGCTGTATGGAGCAGAGAACCTGAATGGTCACTCTTTCTCTTTCCCCCTCTTCGTTACATGAAGCTTATGTATTTACTACACCAAACGATAGCTTAGCCACAGCTTTTCACTTTGAGATTTTAAGTTTCTGCTGCCAACCCCAAAATGTCAAGATTCTGCTGTTGGATTATTTTCCCATTAATTTCATATAAACAGAATTAATTTTTCCCCCCCTTCAGCCTTCTCTATTTATTTGCATTAATATTTTTTCTAACCTGATTTTCAGAAAGTTTCAGATCTGTGTAGTTAGTTCAGTTACCACCAGTATTCGTTTTTCATCACCTCAACTAGGAGGATATGGTGTAATCTAAAACCTTGGAACTTATCCCAAGTACCATGTTGCACCCTTGGGCTCATTCACAAAAATGAATTTAAATCAAATTTAGTTATGATCCTGATTCCTTTTACTGAATTGTAGAATAGCGCAGATTAGAATAGACCTCTGAAGATAATCTGATCCAATTTTTTGTGGGAAAGGGAACCTAGATGAGACTACACAGCACCCTCTCCAATTACATCTTGAAAACCTCCAGTGATACGGACTCCACCACATCGGCTGGGAGGTTGTTCTCTGGAGCGAATGATCTCACTGGAAAAAGGTACTTTCTTACATTGAGATGAAATCTCTCCTGGTGCAACTCGTACGTGTTGCCTCTTGTCGTCTCCATTTGGCTCCTTGTGAAGAGAGAGCCTCTGTCCTCTTTGTTGATACCCTTTAAGGACTGGAAAACTGTGATGAGATTCCTCCTGAGCTTTCTCTTCTCCAGGGAAAAGAGACCTAACTCTTTTTGTCTTTCCTCACAGGTCAGGGTCTCTGGCCCTTTAGTCATCTTTGGGGCTGTCCTTTGGATGCTCTCCAGTCTGTCCACATCTTTCTTGAATTGTGGGGACCAGAACTGGACACAAAACTCCGGGTGCAGACTGACAAGTGCTGAGCAGATTAGATTGATCTTGTCTCTTTATCTGCTAGCAATACCCCTGCAGATGCAGCCCGGGATTTGCCTTCATTGCTGCAGTAGCGCTCTGCTGACTCATGTTCAGCCTGTTGTCCACCAGGACACCCAGGGACCTAGGGGGTGGCTGCTGTGGCTCCCCAGCCACACGGATCCTAGTCTGTACTGAGCTCTTTGCTTATCCTGACCCAGGTGCAGGACTTTGCATGTGTCTTTGTTAAACTTCATACTGTTCTTGCTGGCACACTCTCCCATCCTGTCCAGGTCTCTCTGTAAGATGCATCTGTTCCTGATGCATCCACCTCACCACCCAGTCTGGTGTCATCAGCAAACTTGGTGAGGGTGCTTTTAATCCTGTCATCCATGTCATTCATGAAGATGTGGAACAGCACAGGGCCCAGTATCGATCCCTGGGTAACCCTACCTGTGACAGGCTGCCACCCTGAGAAAAAAAATTGTATTATTTCTCTTATTTCTCAACTTATACTCTTGAAAAGTCAATAACTACCAGCTTGTTGTTTGGTTTTTTCTTTTTTTTTCTTTTCCTAGTGTATTTAAAATGTAGTTGGTAAGTAAAATATGATGCAGTTTATGCTAGATGAGTTTAGTTGGTGGAAGGCAAAAGAGGGAAGGACAGATCTGTTTCTAAGATCTCTCAGCAACATGAAGGTAGGAATAGCTAGGAGGACTAAAACACAGTGTTATTTTCTTTTCGTTATTGGATGGAGAGAGGTCTTGCTGTTAGGTAGTCCCTCAGAAGGGCTGGAGCTGGGAAATTGTTCAACGGACTGGGTGGTTTTGTTAGATTATGTTGAGACTTGGGGTGATATAAGCCATCCTTTATTTGATTTTCTGGGAAAAGAATGGAGAGATTGATTTATATTTCTGTTCCGAATTATTGAATCATGTATTTTACTGTATTGTCAGGATTTCTCAGCTGAGATCATATCCTGTCTGGCAGGACAAAATAAAAACACATTGTCACAACTGCGGTGCCAATGGTGTTACAGACTAAATAACATGGTGATGTCAAACATCTTGCCTAGTGACAGAGAACAGGTCAATGGCAGAGGTGTGTGCAGAGTTCCAATCTCAGTCTTCAGCTACTGGCCCACAATCTCTACTGAAAGAGGCTGATGCTAGAAAAGGGGAGCTGCAGTCCCGGGCCTCAAATGTGGAGTTTCACTGGAGGTAATGGTGGGACCTCCCTCAGCTTGTATCCTTTCCTGGAAAATGATAGGATTTTGTAAACCCCAGCTACACCTGTTTCCCACAGGCAGCTTTACTTACATGTACCAGCATGTCCATAAATCCTGCAGTTATGTTCAGTAAGTTAAATTCTTCCTTCCACAGCTTTATTCCTACAGCTCTGCTCTTACTCAAGATTTGGAGAACACTTTACCGTGCTGGCAGCTGTGGTTTTCTGCATACATGACTTCAAACTGCAGTGTATAAGGCTTATGTGTCAGACATTCTTCTGTACAAGTTGATGAAATGCATTTCACAGCCATCCTTCTCAGTCACACCATTCCATTTAAAAATTTTGGCATTACTGTAATAAACAATGAAGCACTTATTTAGGGAACAACACTGAGGACCTAGCTTCCTTGCTGAGTTTAATTAAAAAGATTGCTTACTATTTGTCTATGTAAAATAATAAGAAGTGTTCTTGTGTGCTTTATTTCAGTTGTATTTATTTCAACTGTTGGCCAAAGGCCAGTGACTTTTCAGTAGTAATGGCTTCTGATGTTGTTAGGAACCCTCCCCTTAGAGGATCAGGCAGACAATGATAATTTTCCCCTCCTGTCTGAGCAGTGAAAAAGCAGTACCTGCTACGTTCTGACACTTTTATGACTCATTTCACCGGTGGGCCGACAAGCTATACAGACTATTAAGCATTCCCTTTATAGGTCTCTCATTGTAATCAGAGTCTATTTTAGTCTGTTTTTCCAAAAAGGAAAAATTAAGACCAAGTAAATGTAATGCACTTTTACAATAACTCTCTGTGAAGAGACTGGGGATTTTGTTTGGCTGCTGTGTTATCTTACTTTATTTTTCATACCAGCCTGAGGACACAAACTCAAGTAATGCAAATTCTTGAGACAAATCATTCAGTTGAAAGAGAAGTCCAGGGTTCCTCTGCACTCCTTCCCCATCCATATGCCCATTGTGCCCAGAAGGTACTAGGAGAAGGAGAGGAAGAGGCTGCAAGACTTTTGAACCATCAGACAGGTGACATCCTCAAAAGTGGCCTGGCACCATGGCAGTGTGTGTGGAAGAGATGATGGGAAGCAGGGGAACACTACAGAGGAGCTGCTGCTCTTGCTGTGGAGAACCATGCGTAACTCACAAGCAGAATATCATGTATCTGCTTGTGATCTGAAAGGCAACATCGCCAGTGTGGCAGTTCACTCAGCATCATGACTGTCCTGCAAGTAAGGGGAATAATAAACCAACCTGGAGGTCATGGTGTGCTGGTTATGTTGCACTATTACTCTTAGTGCTCAGTGTCCTTCTGCACCCTGGGCTGTTTGGGGTCTTGTACATGTGAGTCACAATGGTAACGACTACTTTGCTTACACAAGATGCTCAGAGACTGCATGACATGGCAAAACTAGGGCAAAGCCTCTCCATTCTCCTTGAAGGGGTCATGAGTTTCTGCAGGGCAAGTGGCAAAGTCCAGGTTAGCATGTTTTTATTTTTTATTTTTCCACAGAAACATTGCATTTATGGTCCTGGCTTTGCAGCATGGAGAAACATGTGAAGTGTGATGAATACACTCTGAAGTGTAAGAAGTGATGTTCTTCAGGGAACAAAATAAGCGGGAGACACCTTGCAGTTTCTAGCAAGGGAGCTTGTAAGTTTTTAATTTTTACAACTCTTTCTTGGTAGAATGCTTGCTGGTCTGATAGAACAATATCTAACTGATACACATCCCAATACACACACCCTCTGCAAGGTACCCACTGAAGAAAAAATGCACACTGTTTTTTTAGGCAGTGATTCCCATTCTGTCTGCCTAATCCTGAACTGACTTCTGGGTGAATTCCCTAATGGACAAAACATAAATCACCTTAATAACTGAACAACCCATCTACAACAGAAGGGCCTCAGCTCCTGCACTTACAGATACAGTAAAGTTGTAGAAAGCTCTGAAAAAGACCTGGTGTGGGGGGGAGGAGTTGGGGATTACCCAGATTTCCATTCTGAGGTATGAGTAAGAGGCCTCATTAGGGGTCTGGAAACCATTCTATACACCTGCAGCCCTTTCAGCCCTGTAAGTGGGAACACTGCAGCAGGCAATTCCTTATTGTACAGACATGACACAGAAACAAGGCCTTGGCTGCATACTTGAGGATTTCATAGAATCATTGAGGTTGGAAGGGACCTCTTGAAATCCTGTAGCCCAATCTTGCTTAATGCAGGGTCAACTACAGCAGATTGACCAGCACTCGGCTTTTGGATCTCTCAAAGGATGGAGATGCCACAATCTCTCTGGGCAACCTGTGCCACTGTTCAGTCTCCCTCGTAGTAAAAAAAGTGGTTTCTTGTGTTCAGATTGAATTTCTTTTCTTCAGCTTGCGTCCGTTGCCTCTTGTTTTCTCAGTGGGCACAACTAAGAAGAGCCTGTCTCCCTCACCTTTATTCCCTCCTTCCCATCAGGTGTTTATGCACATTGATAAGATCCCCTGTAGCCATATCTTCTCCAGACTGAACAGCCCCAGCTCTCTCAGCCTTTCCTCATAAAAGAGATGCTCTGGTCCTGTAGCCATCTGAGTGGCCCTGCACTGGACTTGCTTCAGTATTTCCATCTCCCTCTTCTGCTGGGGAGCCCAGAAGTGGACACAGCGCTCCAGATGTGACCTTGTCAGAGCCAAGTAGAGGGGAAGGGTCACCCCCTTGACCTGCTGGTGATGCTTTTCCTAATGAAACCCGGAAGGCTTCTTTGCCCTGAGGGTGCATAAGACTTGTTGTTTCATACTTGAAAAACAGCACCAGCCTGAGCACAGGAAGACCTGCCCAGTAGTCAGTTCTCTGACCAGCTGTTGAGAAAACTGTTCCTCAGAGTTTAAAGCATATTCAGCAGCATGAACTGATTTCTAAATGCAGTAGGGCTTATGCTCATTCATCTTGCTGTCAGGACACTCTACACAGCACAGAAAGCAGCTCAGCAAGCAGAATATAAGCCCCAGGTGGCAAAGCCTGAGAAATGAGTTAAATATAACTCCTTGAAATAGCTCTAATGGCCATAGCAAATAGGATTTTTATGTTAGCCTGAGAGATGATTATGTTTGGGTTTTTTTCTCCTTTTTTAGTGGCTGTCTATGAGACAAAATATATATTCTCCATTTTAAAATGTAAAGGAAGAGAACCATACACATGGAAGCAGATTGCTTTTCAAGGCAACTAATAAACTCAGAATTCTCCTTCTCTGCAAATCAGCCATGCGCACACTTGCAGATGTATTGTCATTACTTACCTCAACATTATTCTATCACCTATAGTAAGTATAAAAGTATTGTTTTCTGAATGCCTCTGTCCTCACGCACTTCCCTGCTCCCTGGGATCAGAAGTGTAAGTCTTCTAATATTGCTACTTATTTGGGGAAAGAAGGAAATAGCAGAGTAAAACACTGACTTTTTCTGATCTTAACATTTTTGGCACCCTTTTAGGAGGCAACAGATCTTTACATCCTGAAGATGACTACTACGGATTTTTTGCAACAGAATTAATGGAGTGTGGGCCTTCTGGAATTTCAGGGCACCACTGCCAAGTTCAGCTTTGGAGAAAATTCGCTTTCCTATGTAATACTTTTGCTTCTGCTCATTTTTTTCTTCCAGTTGATATAATATATATGGTGTTTTCTCACTGCCATGAAAATATCCCAGCAAGATTTTGGGAGGCTTTTGAAATAAAAGCTGACCTGACACTTTTATAAGATGAACAAACATTTCAGTTTCTTAGATAACCTGGAGCTGCAGCCACTATAATTCAAGGTATAACTAGTCTCTTTGTTTCTAGCTGAGGTCTCCACCAGTAATTATGACACATACAGGAATTTTGAAATTTCTGAAATCTTAGCTTAAATTTATGTTATTAAGAGACATTCCGTGCCATAGGTGTTTTTCCTTGTCTGTGAGCTATGTAAACAAGTGGCACATTGCTTCTAACTCCAGTTTTCTTCAACATCAAGGAAAGATGAACTGATGTAAGTGGGAAAAGAGAATTGGTTACAGATTGCTGTGAATGGACTGATTTGGGAAATCACAGCCTGGATGTAAAAGCAATGAAGGATAAATAGTGCCCCTAATGCTAAGAACCATGTTTATGGAAGAATATCAGTAAGCATATCAGTAAGCATTATGAATTTTGTCTAGCTTGTGACTGTCATGTATTTATATTTTAGTTAGATTAGCCAGAGGACACAATAAACAATTATGCCCCCTTTATACTAATTTTGTGCTGGGTTTGAGAAGATATGTGATGCTTATTGATATAGAGCACATTGGTTCAAAATACCTTGAATAAATATAACATAGGAGAGTTAATTAGAAAGGTGCATTATTTGTAATAATTCCATATTAACAGCCTGAAAGTTATATTTACAGTGCTGTAAAACTCTGGTCTGAGAACAAAGGCAGATTGGCACATGGAGCTGAAGGACGGGGCATACATGCTGGGATGTTTGGCAGTTTAAGCCCAGTGATAGCTAGTGGTCCAGAGGAAGGAAATTAAAAATATGTGATATGCAAGGTGGGAAGGTAGCCATGAAAAGAGGCATATTGGCAGTGCTACCTCCCAGTGTTAAAAAATGGAGGAAATAATAATATTAATGGAGATAGCCTTTGCACATTTGACTCTAAGTGTCAGAACAGCCTGAAAATCTCTGTGTGGTGAGTTGATCCTGGCTGGCAGCTGAGCAGTTGCTCACTTACTCCCTTGCAGTGGGACAGAGGAGAGAAACAGAAAGGCAAAAGTGAGAAAACCTGTGGGTCAAGCTAGAAACAATTTAGTACATGAAGGGTAAAAGAGAAAAATAACCAGTCAACAAACAATGTGATACAAGGCAAAGATGCCCAACCAGCGTCTGAACAACATCTGCCTTGGAAAACCTGACCCCAGCTTTATTGCTGAGCATGACGTTACATGGTATGGAATATCTCTGTGGGCAATTTGTGCCAGCTGTCCCAGCTGTGTCTCTTCAGAGGCTCTTTTCTACCCCTGACCTACTCACAGTGGGAGCAGAGTGAGAAACAGAAGGCCCTGATGCTGTGCAAGCACTGTCCAGCAATAGACAAAATATTGTGCTATCAGCACTGTTTTATTTACACAATACATACTGCTATGAAGAAAATTAACTCCAACCCCACCAGACACAGTACACTCTGTTAAACAGACTATCAGTTAAAATAAGTACACAGGGTGGAGAAAAGAGCCGGTCATGTTGAAACAGCATGTCTGGAACGAAATTCAGTGCATCATGACACACACTTGGATGTGCCAAAATAGTTACATTCTCTTGTAAATTCATTTACAACAGCATTTTCTACACAACTTCACTGAAGGTGGTTTTCATGCTTGCATAATGGTTTGTAGAACACAGTTCTTAGCCTTTCTCTGCAATTTTCACTAACATTTGAGTCCACAAAAGGTGTATTTTCATATTTTCAAAACCTCTGTACTGGTGTAAGAATTTCTTCACTGGTAAATCCAAAAGTGTACTGATCTTCATCATGTTAAATGTAGGTTTAAGTACAGTGAGGGATCAATTGTAGCCAGTTCAGGTTTTGGTTTTCTAGTAGGTCTAATAAGAAGTTCAGTTAATTGCCCATTCCAAATTCACAGGTCATAAGTTTGCTTTCATGCAGGATCAGTGCTTGGACAATTATCTGGACTGTTTTTAATGGATGTTTAAATATCTGCTTGGTGGTGAAGGGTTTATGTTGATGTAACATGGTGGAGTAAAAGACCAAAGAAGATTTTTAGGTACTGAGAGTGGGTAGGCTGGACAGATAGTGGACACATACATATGTCATTGGATTTCAGGTGTGCACAGCCTTTACTCATGGCAGCTTGGAGAGAAAGGCAGAGTGAATGTAGGGCAGTTTGTACCTGCCGGTATAGATCTCTTTCCTAACATAAAGTTCAGCATCACTTCACCAAGCCAAAAGAGATCCTAGAAATCTTTGACAACGCGTGACATTTCCAAATGTCCACCTGTCTTCTTCGATGCCTCTTTTGTAACTGGAAATTCTTGCCTACATACATCCTCAGTCCTTTTTAGGCAGTGGTACAGGTTGGTCACAGGGACAGCCACAAGCCCTCCTCATCCCATCCTCCGAGGCTCTAAACCCCTTCCCTACTCTGGTGATTGGGTCAATACTATGGTAGGTGTGGGATCGCAATGGAGGCAATCCAATCCTTGCCTCAGAAATTTCTCCTTGTGGCCAGAGAGGTGGTGCAAGCAGCAGGAGAGAACAGCCAGAAAAAAACAGATGCTTCCAATACAGAAGTAACTTCTGCCACTCTTCGGTGGGCACAAATTGGGACCATGTTTTTTGCCTCAAGGAGTCTGCAATACAAGGCCTGAGCCTCTCTTGGGAGCTATGGATATGGTGTTTTGATTTTAATTTAGGAGGGGGGATATAGGCAGAGCAAGAGAAGGGTTGATTAGCTCATGAAACAGAAGGCTGATCAACTGATCATAGTGACGATCAGTATTTGTCACTTTCCTAAAATGACTGGTTGATAAGACTTGAAATCTGACAGAAATACGAAACTCAAAACCCACCGACAATTTTCCTGAAGTCAGTTGTCCCTCCATAGTTGCATATCTGCTTTTAGGTGCAGTGAGTGATACTTCTACATAGATTTCATTGTTTGAGGTATACTTTTATACAGAACTAACACCCATTATTACTTTTTCTCCTTGCACAACGGTCTGTTTAATATCCTTGGCTTACATGTGCACGTATTACAGTTTCAGAATAACTATTTGTTCCATCACATTCATTCTAACCGGGAATATTCATTATTGCAATTAAGGAAAACCTAACTTAAGATACCTCAGAATGGAATAGTTACACTATCTTTCACTGTTGGAGTTTGGCATTTTTGAATTTGGATTCCAAAGAGAAATTTCTAGAATGAGTGAAGTCAGAGGTCTCTGACATACTTCTCCTATGAGTGATTTTTCTAATGAGTATTCATTGTGTAGACTTTACATCATTAGCAGTGAATAAATTCCATTCTAATTCAGAGAAAAGAGTAAAGTGAGGGCCATACCAAAAAAGTATTCTAGAAGAAAATGGATAAAATAGAATGAAAACTTTTTATTTCATTAAAATGAATAACCCATCTGTGGGTCATGAAAGTCTACTCTTATCTTACACAAGAAGAAAAACATGGCTGAAGGTAAATTGTAAGATATGAAAAGGTTGAATTTAATTTAACATTTATCTTGTAGACCAAGGACTTCGAAAGTCAACAGATATCTCTCTGTTCTGCAGAGGAATTTAAATTTCCCTAGACCTCTGTGTCCTTTGAATTCTGCAGTGATACAGATATATAGGTTTTAGTTTGGCTGGCAGCCATGGTTAGTATTATATAATTTATATATAGTTATATAATTTATGCAATGCTTTCAACCACTCCACTTTCTTTATAACCAGAAAATAAACTCACCCTTAAATATATGAATTGGGAAACAGATGTTGTGTAGGAAATCACTGGTTGACACAGGATCATGTATATATATATTGAAAAGCAAGCATGGCTCCTGCTTTTAACCTAAAGGGGGATGGATTTTTACCAAAGTGTTCTCTGGATTCTCTAGCTGCTTTTATTCCTACCAGCATCTTTTTATCTATGCTTCATTGTCATAAGGCAGGCTGAATATTGTGCCATCAGCACAGACTACTGACTTCTAAGCAGTTTCCAGTACGAGCCTTTTAAGTCCACTTCAAAGATGCCATCTGGTAATAGTGGTAGTCCTGCTTAGTGTGCTCTCTGGGTTGTAACTAGAAAAGAATTCAGTACAAGCAATGGGGACTGGGCTTCAAACATTTTCATTAAAAAGGGTCTATCTGCTAAATTAAAAAAGAAAAGGATTCTTGGGGGATACAGAAGAAGTAACATTTGTGTATTGATTCCTGGGAATGAGGAGACTCACTCTATATGTCTCCTTTAAAGACAAACTTAAAACAGTCAATGACCTGTTTGGAAATTTTGTTTATGTTTTCCTTTTCATCCCACTCTAACAGTTTTTCCTTGGCTCTAACATAAGATTTGTGTTGCTTTGTTTTGCTGTTTATGTGCCTGCCAATGTATACCATATATTTTGTTTCCCATTCAATTGTATTCCCATACGAATATATATATATGTATTATTTCAGTACCATTGTTATCAATGCTTTAGTGATATATGACTAACTCTGGTGAGCTACTTTTTCCTTATAGTGAGGCGTTTTTTTCTTGTATAACAAGGCTTTCTTAACGGAAATAAGAATAAATTCTGACATTGAACAGAATTGTCAGAACAATAAGTTCTAACACTGGTCTAATACTTTTCCATAACATATTAAGGGAAGCTACGTCCCTGAACAGTTAGATCGTTCAGCTATTTACTAAAATCCCCAATGGAAATACAGATAGAATTATCCTGTTTCACAGGACTCCTCTGTTTCCACTGAGCCTTTTATTTGTTTGTTTATTTTTTACCAATTAATATAAAGCTATTTAAAACAATCTTTTGAGAGCCTGTTGTATACATAGCAATGAAGAATAGGATTGCACTACTATGTACCACACTTTGAAACAAGTTTATTTTAACCTGAACTTCTCTAAAAGCCCACTTATCCTGAATACATAAGGAAGGCAGAAAATCACAAAAAATTATGTAATAATTAAAAAAAAGGTTTAATTATTTTGAAGACCATATCTTATTACTTTTGAAGAGTATATCTTGTTTACTGAAAAATCTGAATTATTTTTGATTCATTGCATTGTTTTTCATTAACATTTTGCCTCAAGCTACGAATCATTGAGCAACTCAGAGAGCTCGTCAGTGCCGAGTCTGTTCCCTTTATTCTGTTTCTAACAGATAATCATGTGAAAAGGACAAGGAGCTGGTGACATTATAATATGGGACAGAGGAGAGAAGCTGAGGATGGCCAATATGGGGTGAATTTTGAAAGGAAATGACCCACAAGTGGGTAGCAATTTCAGAAGGATTTGGGATCTTTCAGAAGATCCTGTGCAGACAGCATTAAATGGATTAATGCTTAATGCCCTGTATAATTTAATTGTTATGGTTTCCTTTATAGCTTAGCAATTATAGAACAAATAATTAGTTGTTAGTTACATCATTAGACCTCACCTTAAATCACCAAGTACGTAAATAAAGCATTCTATTAACTAATTTTACACTTTGGACATGTAAGTAGAAGTGGTGTCACTCCAGCCCTGTGCAACGATCATATATCCTTCAAAAAATTGTTTGAAGTATCAAAACCTTTTCAGAGATCTTCAGGAGAGTAAAGAGAAGTTTCAAAAATAGGTACAAAACTAATGAGGAGTTTGCAAATACATTGGAAGTAAAAGGTCAGTTTTAGCTTTGCAAAAGGTTAGTAGCAGGACACCATGTGACTGTTTACTGGGACTGTTTTTATTGTGACTGTAGATCATATTAGTAACCTCAATCAGTCTGAAGATTACAGCATGGAGGCTAGCGTGACCAAGTGCAGAATTACCTCCCTCTCTGTGCACAAGCCTGCATGAGTGAAGCAGTGAACAGAAGTGTCCCTCAGGTCTGGGCAAATGCCATAGCGTCAGAAGGTGAAAGCTGCTACTTATGAAGCTTTGTAATGGCTGGGGCAGGAAAAGAGAAGGCTAGAGCAGGGTCACTGGTGTGAACCAGCCACATTTTTGGAACTGAATAATGAAATAAATGGAAGTATTCACCGTGGGCATAAAATAAGTAATGGTGCAAAGAGAACATACAGTAGAAGATGAAGAACAAGACATACATTTGTTAAGCCTTGGTACTCTTAAAGGTGATTGTGAATTCAGTTTTGAAGGCAAGGCAGCTTTTTGCAGCTCTGTTTTCCTCATGGCTTTTGCGTAAGAAATATCTAAGTTTTACATTACTCATACTTAGCAAAGACAATCTTTAATACTTGCCTGTTTTCTTTTTTGTTTAATGAGCAAATTATGCTTAGATTTTCATAAAGCAATCTTTTATAAAAGATTGTGTAATACAAGATACTAGATTAACATTTACCACACTTTAAGATAAAATTTTTTAAGCCCTCACTCAAATTTTTATTTACTTCTTGTTCAGGTAGTCTTTCTGAATAACAGAAAGTATTGAAAATAAAAGATACAAGGAAAGTAGTCCTCTCCAAAGCTTTATTTCTGTGGTTTTTTTGTTTGTTTGTTTTTGTTTTTCTATTTTTTCTTTCAAAGATACTAAATGGATTCTGCAAATCCCTGTCAAGTTCTCAGTATATTGCGTATTAGTCAAGCTATAATTCTTCCTGCCCATGTTACAGCATGTTATTTCTTGATGACCTCTTTGGTGCTAATCAGGCAAAGAGAAAGGTGCCAGCAAATTCAGTGCAATAAGTCTATGGCACTTCTGCTTGCATCACACTGAGAAAATTGGAAAACATGTCTTTTATTTGCAAAGAAAAACATTATTTTAAGAGATATTTAAACAGTATTTAGATATTCTAAGGAAAGCCTCAGTCATTAGAAAGCCTATTAAACTGTTACTATATAGGATTAATAGCTCATCAGTCAGACATGAAGCGCTGACAGTTAAACTGAGCTTTGCACTTCTTGTTAACCTTGATTTGGATTCCTTTGTCAAATCCTCAGTGATTAATTTAATTTCAAAATTGCATAAAATCAGTAGAAGATCCAGCACTGTTTCTGCCTTTTTTTTGGCTTGCACTTTTTCAAATACAAAACATTTTTAATCTTTGTTATTCTTAAATGTTTTTTTAAAAAATCTTATTGACACCTGGCAGGTTGGCGGTGAAAAGAAAAGTGGTCAAGAAAGTGTTTAACAACTTAAAGAGGAACTCATCAGGCTGCAATGAACTTTTCGAATGCCTGCTTCCATTCAAAAAGGGGGAAAAAAACCCCTGTGATTTTCACTGTCAAAACAACTGGGTTTTTTTGAAAGATCACTTAAAAATCCTGTTCCTCTGTGTACTACTTATACTGGTTTTATTTCTTCTCATGCTCTTGTGTGGGTGAATGACTCAGCTATCCCACTGAAATCCATCCACTGTGATACCTGCCCTTGGCATCACTAATGATGTCAGCAGTACCACTAATGGAGAACAGTCAATAATTTTCCACAAAGCCTGAATGATCACATTAAGTTCATAAAATTGAGCTTTTGGGCAACTCAGACACTTTCTCCCTCCCTAGAATGCATTTCAACAACCTAAAAAGCAAGTGCAGTGGTGGCTGTGAACAAGTGATTCAGGGATGTCAGGCAGACAACTTTGTAATTTGCCACTGGAGAACTTAACTTAAACTGCCCAACAATGTCCTTTGCTACGTGCTTTGTCTTTCCATCTTTTAGGATGTTACAGTTCGCACACCAAAGCAGTTTTTCTTGGTGGGGAGTGAAAAAGGGCATATTTGCTGCTCCTTCGATGGTTAGCCCTGTCAAAACCAGTTGTTCACCCACCTTTGCAGCCTCTGGTTCTGCTTTGTGGGGTCATAAGTCTCTTGGTGATGGTAACATTTGAGGACTGGGCACGTCTGAGCCTTAAGGAGTTCTTCTGTGTGCTGTGCTGCAGCTGCCTCTGCAGCTTAATCTGTTCTTAAATTCATAAAAGCACATGCAAATAGCTTGTGTTTGCATATGACTGTTTTAAAAAGGACTCTCTTGCTTAAGCTCTGGCCTTTCAGTAGTTTGGACAGTACACAAACCACAGTTTTTTCTCTCCAGTATAGTGTTTGAAAACAGAAATGTACAGTAAATATATAACTATAGAACATGGAAATTTGTACCAAATATATAAATAGTAGCGAGGACTAGAATCCTGATCAGAAACCCACCCCAATTACTATTTGATTGAACAAAAGACATGTAAACAGACACTGTCAATTCTCTTTGACCACATGTTCAAGCACTTGCGTGTAGCATCCTGCCCATCTCCCTACCTTTAGATTTCTGTCAATGCTCCTATGTGTTGTGGCATTCCCAAATCCTCCCATTCCAAGTGTTTGTTCTGTTCCTTTTTCATCTCCATCTATTCTTCCCCTGCTTTCTTCAGTGCTTGTAAGTCCTCCCTGGGACATCCCAACCCATAACATCCCCCAGGCAGGTGCTCGGTGGCACAAAGATGAGTTTGGTAATTTTGGTATGGTTAGATCATCTCACCATTTCCTCAGGCAGAATTACCGCTGCTGTTAAATGACAGTCCTTGCTATTCTGTAAGGGACTCTGGTGGACATCTTGTGTAAGAATATTTCTCACATGAGCACTTCCTGGTGTGCCGCGGCCAGGAGTAGGGAAGCATGACACAATCAATGTGATTGGTATGTAAGCTTCGTTTATTGAATAGCACAGCTGTCTTTTATACTCTGTTATAATTAGCTAATACATATTTCATAATACAGCATTCTGG
>KZ506097.1:375723-389256 GCA_002844005.1 Limosa lapponica baueri | reverse complement strand
CACCTGCTGCCAAGCAACTAAGGCACATCCACTTGGACTATGAGTGGTAAGATGTCACCTACTTAATAGGAAATAACTAAGCCTATTAATGTATATTTTTACTTAGCAGCATGCTAAGTAGCATTCCCTACTTTTTGCTTCACCCTTTTTAATGATCTCTTTTGTGTTGGCATATCAAGCATCAAAATAACCAATGATGAGGATCCCCCTGGAATAGAAAGGTATTTCTAAGCTTTTTTTTCCTTGGAATTCCATTTTACCAATCTTCTTGCACTGGAAACATAAAAAACAAGAGACAACAGACATAAGCAATGCCATTTATTGAAGCTTGAAACAAATATGTCATCATAGTTTGCTTTTTAAACCTTGAAATGTTAAAACAAGCAGTGAATGTGCCAAATACACTTTTTTTTTCCTGAGCAACCTGTTGAAGCTGATGTGTCTCAGGCTAATATGAAAGTATAATGATACTAAGCCTCCGCACTTAATACTCTATTCAGTTTTGAGAATAGTGACCATCTGGGTTAGGATCATAAATCCACCTTTACTTAAAAATAGTTATGTCATAAGAAAGGAAACTTGCTAAATGGATGGGAGAGATGACAGCACATACTATTAGCAGAGAGGAGATACTGGGCTGATGAGTGCGATGTAAGAACCTATGTAAAATACAGCAGTGGCACTGCTCTATTGTAACAGTTCATGTTGTTGTCACAGCCTTTTCCCTAAAGTTTTAAGCTGAGCAACAGTGATGACTGTGCTTCCCTGGGTAGAAAGATTATTTTGATTAATTTCCATAATATAATTTATTCACTTTTATCCATTTCAAATGAAATTACAGCTCCCTGAAGAAAACAATTAAGCCAGAAATGGTTTTATTCCACACTAGCCATAAGGAGCACTGGAAGGGACAACCCTCCCAGGCACTTTTCGTCCCACCTGCACTATATCCACTTGGTCAATTCGTTTCTCAATAGCCCACATACGTGATGGCCCACTTCTGCTGACCTCCGTGGATGAAACACTGCAGGTACCCCTGAGCACAGAGGAGTCCAACTCTGAAGTGAATCTAACTTTGTCCTGCCCAAATCCTAGAAGATGCTTCTGGGAACATCAGAAGCATCTGCACCGTCCACCAGTCTAGGTTGTTTGGCCATCAGAGAACTGCCGTGGACATAGGAGTATGGGCTCTGCTCTGCACAGTGCAGCCTGAGACCAAGCCCTGACAAAACGCTTCCTGAATCAGATGGGACACCTCCACTCCCTCATACGATTCAACATTTCTGTGTCCAGTGGGATAAGAACTGCCCAGATTTCTATGGCTCAAAGGCTCAGTAGCCATTCAGGACCTCAGAAGGACATAAGCACGCTGTAAAACTTAAAAAGCACTATGTCTGGCGTTGGCCAGCAACACCATAGACGTGTGTCATTTTAAGAGTGTGTGCATGTATGCTATGTACACACATGCATGAAAGTGCACCATTGTAAGTCATCCCCCACATGTGTTATACTAGCACCATATTTTTAACAGTGGATTTTAAGTTTTAACAGCACCTATAACTGGGGTTATATTGCCATCACAGAGGTTAATAAATCTAACCTTACCACGCTGCATATCATGAACTCCCAGAGACTTCAAGTGAAGAAGTGAGCCCTTAGCCAAAGGCCAGAAACCTATGAAAAAGGACAATTAGACTTGTGGCCATCATCAGGTTAATACATTATAGCCAGGCCCAATATTTCTATTAACTTTCATAAAGGCCTGTTTAGAACAAGGGCTATTGCTAGTCATAGCTCTGTAACCATAGCGACACTTGGATTCATGGCTATGTGTCTCACTGTACACTGCATAAAATGTGACATTTCCCTGTATTACAATCTCATAGCTAGGGTAGCTAGGGAGGAAATCTGAGATTTTTCAAAAGATCATGAAGAACCAAGGTGTCCAAATCCTACTGCATTTCAAAGGAATCTAAATGTCAGACTCTGTCCAGGTTTTTTGAAAATGCCCAGCTTTGCTTCAAAGGGTCCAAGTCTGGTGTACCTGAAGTTTGTTCTGCCATTTTCTTCAATAGCAAAATAGATACATTATTTGGTTCGTGCTCTCCTAATGCCCGAGGCCCAGAGCGACGCAGATACTCTGGGTCTCAGGCTCCTGTCCCAGGTGCCCTCACCCTCACTATGATCAAGGATTTGCACTGGGGGAAAGGTCTGCTGTGAGTGAGGTGATGGAGTACTCACGTGGACGTGGGTGTACGCTCTACTGGGAGATACTGGATTAAATGATGGCTCTACCACTCAACACTGGTGTCAATTACAATCTATCTATCTAGGTGGTAGATACAAACAGCTTTGCTTTCATGGTACCAAGAAATGTTGCTTGAAACGTATTTGGGAAATTAACGTCTCATATTTAGTGGGGTTTTCAGGTTATAGCAAGATATTTGTAGCAGAAGAAAATTGACCAGGACAGGCTATTGCTGAGGTATTTTTTAGAGGTTTAGTCAAGTACTAAATGAACGTTTTTTCTTTTGAAAAACCCAATGTTTCAATTCATCCTGCACATCGCAGTCAGTTATTATAAAACTCTGCTTTTAAATTTATGAAGTGAGCAAATAATTTACAGAAACACTGCCACTTCACCTTGATTCCTAAAAACAGAAAACTGAGTGAACATAGAGGGATCTGGCCCACAGCACAGGTCTGTTTCTGCTGCGCTGCTGGCCACCTTCACTCAGCACTCTTGAGTAAGTGGTGCTGCTGTTTCAAGTGGGTTTCAGAAAAGAGATGGAAGAAATAACAAGTAAAAAATTCATTTAAAAAAAAAATTTAAAAAAATTCTTGCAAGCTTGTTTCTAGCCTCTATGCACACCTAAGAACTAGCTGCTGGTACATTGCAAATTATGTTACGAATTTCGGACTATTACAGAGACAATTTGAAGCAGTGAATTAGGACTGGTAACCCTAACAGCTGTGTTTTCCCAGTTTTGATCACAGATTTTCATTTAAGTTGGATGGTTCAGAAAAAAAAAGAAGAAAAGTAAAACCTGTAAACAGAAGCCCTACTCAAAGCAACTAGATAAAAACCAGCTAGTGCCGAGCAGCTTGGTGGTTGTTTTCTTGGTTTTGAGGTGATTTTCTTCTAGATTTAGTGTAATTTTGTTGTTTGAGGCCTCGCTGATCCCAATATCTTGCTTTTTTCCGAATTCGGGGCTGACTACAGGTGAAGCAGCACTGAGTCTGTATTGATGGCAGCAAGCACTTGCCGATGCCTTTCAGCCTCTGGCAGAAGTGAACCGACAGCTGGTCTCTGCTGCAGGGTAGCCCTATGGTGGAGAAGATGAGAAGAATTAGCTATATTCTGCTGACAAATCATCTGTAGTTCTACAATTCTAACGCTTTATGCCAATTGGTCATGCCAGTTAAGCCTCTTACGATGGCTTTCTCTTCCTTTGTATTATGGGTCAGCTTGATCCCCCTGAAATTTTAGGACATCGAAGTGAACAAGTCCCATTAAACTTCACATGACCTTCTGCCTTGGAAAGCACTCTCTTATTACTGCTCAGTGAAGCTTTACTTCTGCAGTAGGCATAGCTGGTCTGCGTTTTTCACGTTAATGTGTCTGCTTTTAAGGACTGCCAGAGAAAGCCTGGCAACAATGATTTGCGAGTCCGGTGCTTTTAGATTCTTGTAATAGCGCATTTAAGAGAAGTGCAATGGGCTGGCCGTGTGCCACACAGCCACACAGGGCAGGCAGAGGAGAACATACAAGGCAACTACACATTCAGCCTGACTATGCTTCAATTTCTGCAGCACCAGAACGAGCCGGGGACTGGTAATGGTTTTACTTTTTGCTGGTAGGTCTGTGGTAGCTTTAATAAGCGGAGTTGTGTCAGACTTATTTAGATATCGCGCAACGGGCGTCCTCAGCTGTGAGAAGAGGTGGCTAGGGGGAGAGCTAAGGTTTACAAAAGCAGGAAGGTGGTGGATTAGCTGAATGCAAGGCTGCTGTTCAGCAAATCTCTCAATACCAGAACTAGGGAAACTCAATTAAACGAGTATAAAGGTAGTTTAAAACAGATAAAAGCACTTCTTTTCACAGCAGCTGTGAACCTGTGGAACTTGCTGCCACAAGAGAGGGTGGAAGCAGCCAGCATTGCGGAGTCAAGAAGTGATGCAACATATTTATGGAAAAAGTTCCACAAATTTCAAGTAAAAGGCAATGAAAGGTGTGCCTTTAATAGTCCTGATATGTCATTTGGGAATGCTGGAGGAATACCACGGAAATTATTCACAGGAAAGGACTAAAATCTTGTATTCTCCCTCAGTAGCATCTTCTAATGCATTGCTGGAGACACAACATTGGGTTGCATGGATCACTGATCTACCCAGTAGGACATTTCTTATCTTTACTGGCCCCTTGAGCTTTTATTCACAGAAATAACTATTACTAATCAGTGTAGCTAATACTTATCTGAGTCTGTTTTTCTGAACTTGACAGGGAGAGGAGATATGCAGACCAACTCAACCCTAGGGCAATACGCGTGCTAAAGACCTTTGAACAGCAGGAGGAGTGACGCATCACTCTCAGGTGTACGCCAGATCTGCACTGCCCTCAGGAGTCAACCTCTTGTCTCAGTGCCAGATGGGATCCTTACTGCTGACTTGCTAAGGGGGAAGAATCCTCCTCCAAAAGGCCCTTGAAGGCTCTTCCAGAGGGACTCTGAGCTGCTGCTGCTGCTGTTACCCAAAGGCAGCTGCTGGATACCGCAGTACACAGACTACAGACAGAGACAGACTTCTTAAGCTTCCTCCCTCCCCTGCTGCTTCTCTTCTGGGCTATCAACCACCTACACAACTGAGCTCTTGGAGCCTTAAAGGAGAGAGGTACAGGACGCTCGGAGTCACAAGAGGAATTCTCTCCACCTCTTCATTTTGGAGACAGTCTTACCCTGTGGGACACTGAATTCATAGTGCCAAGACTGTATCGGGGTTCGCTGCCAGTCAGATTTTTCTTACAGTGTCTGTCTCACTTTGCCTGCCCTGCCAGCTCAGAATTTGCAGTTCCCATAAGGTTATCTGTCTTAAGAAATGGCATCTGTTTGGACTCACAGCGTGTCCTTCCACAGCCCTCAGAGCAGCCTGTGAATTACCTAAAACAGGTCAATACAAGCAAACCTATTCATTTAGTTGTGGCATCATAAATTAGGGATGCGTGCTCAGAGAACTGCATTCCCCATCATGGCAACACAAGGCCAGTAGGGCCGGAGAACACGGCAACATGATTCTGCCAACGCTGCAGCTGAGCAGCAGCAGGTTAGCCTGACCTGTAATTACTGAGCCTGCAGTATTCACAACAAGCTGATAAATTGGGTCAGCTCCCACTTTTCTGCAGACTCTGAGCACAAATGGAAAGTTTTTTGGAAACTAACTGATGCAAGTGTGTTATCATACCTGTACCTTTCCTGCACTCTTGCTGATTGCATTTCTGGTACTCTGTGGGCTTGGGTTTATTCACACACATACTGTCATTTTCAGTTTCATTAGTTTCTGTATTCATGCACTTCACAGTTCTTCGCTGAATGCCCCCTCCACAAGAAACGGTGCACTGAAAGAGAGTAATTTTAACATACTTAAAAGTCTTTTACATAGAAATTGCGTAATACATCAATAGTTGAGCTGTAATGTGATGGGAAGCTAAAAATGCCATATGACCCAGAACCAATTACACTACAGTACTTTATGTACTGTATTTCTTCATCCAGACACCTCCACGGACATCGTGGCCAGATTTGGCAGGATACTGCAGAGGGGTAAATAGTATCATTACAGCATCTTGGAATGTGTAATCTGGGTGAGATGACTGTTTCCTACGGAGGACGATGAGGATGACCTGAAATGCCAGTCCTAAAAAGTTAGAGAGTAGTAATCCAAACTAGGACTGCACACTGACATTTTTTGTTTCCTCTGTTTTCTCACCATCTAAACTAAACGTGAATAAGCAATTGCAATGACAGGTGTAGAAATGACCAAGCTGAAGACTTAAAACAAGCTCAGTGAGATGTTTTTCCTTTGGTGACATTTACATTGTGGTTACCCTTTCTTTATGACCACAAAACAGCTGCCAGCTGCTTGTTCTGGCTGCATACAAATGGCATAAAATAACACTTTCCTGGACTATTCTGTAAATGCACTTAATTCTTCTGACATTGTCAGACAGCATCTGAGAACTTCAGTTTCTTTTAAATTCTTTTTCTCTTCAGATAAATAGTGGCCAGCAAGATAAATACTTCAACAGACAGAGAATGCCAGCTAATGAAGCACAGGAGATGAAGACAGAACTGGTACCTCTTTAATTTTTCTGCAAACTATTCTCTCTCTAATGTTCATCTCTGTGCCTAAGACACAATATTACTGGTGTGAAGTACATTAAAAGATCTTAGGTACTCTTGTGGCAATTTTAGATTAATGTTTAAAATAGGTTTTTTATAAAGTAAAATAACTGTCAATGATAAATCAGTAAAATAGCTGCTATGCATTTTGGTATTCAGTTGCTTGTTTTATGCATGTCCCAACATTTTCACTTCAATATTTAAGTGTTAAGAGTTACGCTAACTCTACATTATTATACTCATATCCCATCTAATGACTTTATGTCAAAAACAACTCATTAAATTTTCTGGGTTAAATGACTCTCCATTATTTTCTTATTTGTGGCTCCTGGCTTTTGGTGTTCTTTCAATGTTCCCTTCTGCTGTGAGGACTATTTGTAATGTATGAATAGGTTTATTATGGAAACTGTAGGGAACATTTTATTAGATATACCAGTTTCTTTATAACCAAACACATATTGCAGACACTGGAAGGTTCCCCAAAGATACACTCCATATTTGCCAATTAGATTTCCAGAAGCCAAAGTAAAGGTCTATTGGTCAAAATTCAGCCCTCCATCCAACAGCATCTAATGCAGCAACAAATGTTTATCACTGAAGGAAATGAGATGGGCTGGCTCTGAAACGCTTAGCAATATTTTCAAAAGATCTTCCTTCATAGTTCCAGCTGCGCAAAAGAAACTCTGCTTGCCACAGGCACTGAGATTCACAGACAAGTGAGTAATATGACCAAATATCGCCAACTCATGACATCAAATATACCAAAAAGGAACTGAATCCTACCGGGCTCCATGCCTGATTAATCCACTGCGTACAAGGTTGCCTGTTACACGATGCAATGGCATTAGGTCTTTTTGTCCAGTCACAGTAGCCGCCTTCTGGGCAGTATATACGTCGCTTTTGCTGGCCACCACCACATGTTCTCGAACACTAACAAGAGAGGTGCACAAACCCATGAGGAGAGAGATGGGAATGGACGAGAACCCAGAAACAGACCACAAAGACAGTAGGAAATGTTCTTCATCTAGAAATGTGGAGCCACGGGTAACAAGAAGCATGTCACTGACTCGTGTGATTTGGCAAGATGTACAGGGTAGCCTGCACACCAAGTCTTACAGGCCAGATACGAAGAAAAGCTCTGCACCGAGACATTTATTTCATCTTATGCTTGGAATGAGACAGGGAAGAAGCCATTACTGGTCCAAAATACTTGGTATAAAGCCGCTCCTGACATGTATTAATGCAAGGAATATAGGACAGCACAGAAGTGGCAACACAAACAGGCAACAGAGAACTGCTCATGAACTGAACCATTAGCATCAGTAACTTCCCAACAGGAATGAGATTGGAAGTTACATATCTGCGGGATTAATCTGCCATATTTACTGAAGACACTGCAAGTTCATGAGATGCAGCATCCCATTTTTATGAGGCAGTTGGGGACATTAAAACTCACCCAGCATAAAATAAATTAACTATGTGCCAATACAAAGACAGTGACCAAGGTTATATTTTAAACATTCTTTTGTCCACATTCTATTAGTTTATTATTACTTACCAACTGATTTTTTACTACATTCACTAGGTCTGCAGTAAAGCCTTGAAATAAACCAAAAATTTGACATGAAGTAAGGCACTAGATGTACTTCGACTAATGCATTGTTCCTGTCCTACAACGAATTGCATCCTTACGGACAGAGGACCAGAGCTAATAAACAAACCTTTTCAATCCAAATCTATCCAATATCCTCAGCATCATGAAAACTGGCAGGGTTGAACAAATGGTTTTGTAAGGTATTTTAAGTGGCAAATGAGCGCAATCATTTGGCTAGTCTTCTTTTTCAGCCCCTTCTGACTGCTCTGACAGGAAACCCACGTACTACACACAGGTCTCCTCCTTAATGCAGGTGACATTGCTTTCTTACAGTGGCCTGTAAGGAAGCAATGTGATCACCTCCTTTGAAATCCAAAAGCATCAGGTCCACAGCCCTGCAAACATCGTGCTGCTTTCTCCAAAGCTGCTTTTAGTGGCAGCAAACACTGAAATATCATCAGACCACATGCTTTCGCAGACATAAATATATGTCTGGCTGCCTGTGAAAGTTTGTTCACATAGATTTATATTACAAAGTGACCCAAAAGTTGGATTTATCTTATGTCTGACCTCTGTCTCTGGCCCTATAAAATTCCAGCAGAAGAACGTAACGGAAAATTCTAAATTAATCATAATGAGAAAGCAACACTAAAATGGTAACACAAGGGATCATTCTGAATAAATCACATTTACTGATCCAGTAGGATAGCCAAAAGAAATCTTCCAGGCCATCTGCTTCTCTGATTCAAGGTATGGTAATTGACAGCTCTACCTGTGTATCACATGCAATCTTAGGAATGATTCTGGGAAGTCTTACAAATGTCTGTGATAATTTTTGCTGTATCCATACACAAGGAACTGTAGAGCCTCTGTGTAGTACTAGCTGCGTGTCTTCCTTTGAGCAAAAGTCTACCTAACAGCATGGGATCTAACAGTCACTGTTAATTCACAGCTAAATGCTCATTCCCAAAGCTTCTTTTAAAGAACAATACCTCGTTCCAGGGCTCCACATGCCACTGCAAGCAAGGCTCCATGTTACAACTAGTGTTGAGTTGTGGCTTATATCCAAGTAATTGGCAATGAAAAGGCCTGAGAAGTCGCTTTTCACGAACATCAATGCAGTGAACATCTCGGGTCTTGAAACCACCGTTGCAGTTGGCAGAGCACTGTACAGGGAACAGAAAGGGGCACATCTCCAAATGATGCTTTGCTGAGGGGCTGCACCCTCCCCAGTTGCAGAGGAAGAGAAGGAGGACAGGCTTGAGCTTTGAGCATCCTGACACAAGGAGGAAATTTCCAGGTTACCTGAACAATAATCTGTTGCTAGGTTTAAAACTGTGGTTTTCATCACAGCAAATAAGAACATGTCATATAAATATTTCCCATTCTTTACTGGAATATCCATTAATAACACAGAAGCATATTTAATTAGGAAATCTTGCCAAGTATTTAAAAAAATGTCATAGTGAAAGAATCATAATGCAATAAATACAAAAGGCAAATCCTATATGCAGGGAAGTTGTTGGTTCTTTAGGTGTTTCTGAGGGAGGGAGAGAGGGAGGAAAGAGGCACAGCTGTGTGAGCTGACTTCTCGTTCACCCATGGAAGAGGTAGGTGTCCATGGCAGAGGATTACTCAGGCTGGCAAAACTGCCCCTCACCTAGGCCCATAGACTTGAGTTGCTGGTGATACCACTAGGAGATGGTGGACTCATCCCACAGTAGCAGTTCCCACCCTCACCCTCTTTGCTCCTCCACGGCACCAGGAGGATCCATACCCCAAGAGCAACCTGGGTTTGAGAGAACAGGAGAGGAGAGACACCCTGAGCCTCACTCACAGCCTGTGGAATTGCTTCTCAGCTTGGAGCACTACTGGTGAGACATGGGAGCCCTTCCAGTCCCCTATTTCTCCCCAGAGCTTGCTCCAAGGTCTCAGCAGCAGCACCAGGTTCTGTCCCCACATACCAAAGCCCAGGACCTCTCCTGCTGCTGAGGACAAACTCAATTTGCTACCCCAAGGATAAGGACAAATATACATTTAATTAACTTGTCTTAATCCAGAATTGAAAAAAATTCTGCCTACACCACTGAATAACCTCACATCAGCTTTCACCTTTACTGCCACGATGCAAAATAACAACTGATGCTGTTCTCCTTTGCATAAATAAGCATTCTTCAGCTGTACAAAGAACCTGAATATAATACTTCCCCTGGGAGCTGAAGACTGGATGAAAGGGGAGTCCATATGCTTGTTCACAGAAGTGTCTGTCCCTCTGGATAGAAAGAATGGACAGAAGTGACTGTGCAACAAACTCAGTACACACACTCCCAAAATATGTGCAAATTATATTTGGCATTAAACTTACAGTCTAAGATCTAGTCTGAAGCACTTTGCTTTTAGGCGAAGGGAAGAGTTACATGAGGATAAAAGAACAGAGAAAGCCTTACTGCACTAGCAGGGCAATATAGCCATCTTGCTGTGGTAAGGTACCTTAAAAATGTTATAAATGAGTAATGAGAAAAACAATTGCCCCTTGCAAAAGCAAAGAAAAATAGCCATTTTTATATAAGAAACTGTAATTAGGTTTGTATAGTGCAATTGCTGGAAAATAAGAGCAGCTACCATAATCGAAATCTGCTAGGAGAAGCCTTTTGTCTCAAACTGACCTCACAATTGGACTGACACTTTATAACATTTGGTTCCTGTAATATTTTATCATTAAACCTGACTTCTTGCTACTTTCTGTCACATAACTATCATCCACTTGTTGAAAGAGCAGTAACATTTATGATGAAAAAGTGAAGGTGAAATATGCCCTACTGCAACTGGGACTGCAGAACGTCTATGTATCATTTAAAATTAATTTCAAAGGCTTAAATGTGGTTATGTAATGCCTTGGCCTTGCCTGGACTTTCTAAACAGGCATTTCACGTACAAATTGATTCTATGTCAAAGGGCTCAATAATACAATGCAGGTTTTGTAACTATAACCTTTTCTGCAGATTCTTCTTTGTATGAATCTGCCCTCCAGTCCAATGGCAACAACATTGGCTGAAAATATGATACATATTAAGAAAGCTTGAGAGATTTATCTTTTTCTTTATTAAGTCAAGATCATTTCAAATAGAATTTTGTAGTTCTTCTCTTTTGAGTCTTTAAAAATAACCCACTGTTTGAAGCCCCAGTTTTAGACAGCACGAAAACAAAATGTAACAAGTTTCAAGAAGTCACCAAAGTCCATCTAGGTGTTCATCACACATCTTACAATACCAAAAAAGAACTCAAAAGCAATTTATTGGGTTCCACTTACCACCTTGGACAGTATTCTGTGTCTTGACCAGGCTTGTGTATGTAACTAGGACCAAATAAGACCCTAGACATAACGGGCATTCTCTCCAGTATATTTTTCTTTAGGTTTTGTAATGTACAACTTAAGAGGTTACACAAATGGGGAACAGACCACGTAAGAGATGAATACACACTGGCAAGTGTGAATAGGAACATGCCAATTCACCCTCCCAAATTCCCACCTACTTTTTAAAATTAGGATAAGTCTCTGGAGGCAGAGATCAAAATGAAACCACATGCAAATATGCAGAGCTTAGCACTGAGATCTCGATGGAATATGAATGGTGAGCCCTGCTTTAGCTCTACATGCAAGAGTTAATGAGCATGACCCCCACACAGGAAGAACAAAATTCACAGCAGATGCGTTTCCATAAATAACTTAGTCAGGAAATTAGTAAATTAGTGCTGAATGGCCAACTGGAAATCATGTATACATTCGCTGAGTAAATAATTATTTTTAAAATGAAGTATATAGAACTCCCTGCTCTTTGAATTCAGCAAGTTTACAGTTCTCACACAGCTATGAATGAAGTTACCTTGCTCCAATTTCCTATTTTCCAGCTAGCGCATGGGCGGAGATAACATTTTCTTGCAGGATCAGGCTTTTTTGTGTGCTGACAGTGAGATGTGTTCCTGCTGCTGCATACCACGTGTCTCCAGAAAGCCCCTATTCCACAGGTGGTAGAGCACTGCACAAAGGGGAGAGGAAAACCCAACATTAGTAAATCATTCCAGAAACAATACAGGAACCTAAATACAAATATCTAGAGCCATTTTAGATGACCCAGGTTATCTGAGATACCCCAAAGAACATTTCAAATTCACCAAAATCTTACTTAAGGTTCTGAAGGAGGGCTTTCAGTTGCTTTGTCAAGAAAATACCAATTCTGATTTATACCACGTACTGCTTTTCTTTGGCAAACTCCTGCTTACTGAAACATTCTAAATCTATACCAGCTGTTCCACTCTTTCCTTCTGTGATCTCTGGGGAACTCAATGCAAAATGTTATTGCATCCAATCTCCATCACTGTTCCCTCTCTATCCCTAATGCTGCTGATGAGATATTCAGCAAATTGAGCGCATGATGCTGAAAAGCTGAAATAAATTGTGTGAGACTCTTGGGAGAAGCGTGCAGGAAGAGGATTCTTGAAACTAAGAATTCAGAGAGTGGCTAAGTGTTTCCAATATTTGAGAGGGTTTTAGCATCTGAGGTAAGACAATATTGATCAGGCTGCTCTAGATCCCAAGAGTGCAGACTCTTCACTAAAAAAGTCACTATCGTTACATCCTGAGGCAGGAAGAGGTGAAAAGTGGCTGCAGACACCCATTTACTTTTTTCTCCCTTAAAAAGGGAGGGACGCGAACTATACACATGGAGTTAAATCTAACACATGCCAAGGACCCTGTAGCTGTCACGACAAACAACATAAATAATCTTGGATTAAACAGCATAATAATGAAGACAACAGCTGCTATTCTGTGGTTTGAACTTCCTAAAGAGAAGTAGGAGATTTAAAGAGGGAAAGCTGAGTAATTGTCCTTGGAAAGCTGAAGCTAAGGCGGGAAAAAAAAGACCACTGAAGACACAGAGCTGTTACCAGATTCAATCAGAGAAATGGAAAAATGGTTAACGGTCTCAACAAAGAATTTTTTAAAAACCCCACATGGTGAAGGGTGTGAATCTGCAAGGCCTCTGCAGCATGTCATCTCCAGCTTCCTGGGACATCCGTCCAAGCGACCACAAAGATCGTGTTAAAGAGGACTGTGTGCCACTTTTCAGTTTTGCATAATTGCATATCTATCCAAGACAACTTGTCTGTTCGAGAAGACGGATTGTCCTTGCTGTGATTGCTGACGGTTTGATGACTCCCCCAAACCCTGCCCGACAACAAAATTTTATTGAAGGGCTGCTTAGTCTTTGGCCAAATCCCCATTCTCAGCATTCAAGCTCCAGAGATGTTGCTGGTCAGATCATACATACAAAGCTTTATGATCTTTTTTGAGGGACATGAAACACAGCAGGATTCTTTCAAAAAATTCTGTGTGCAAGTACAGAGACAAAAGAGAAAGACATGATGCTGTAAATAACAGTGGAAGAAAGCTTTAGCTTTCTTGACCATAGTTTCATATTCCCGAAAGTAGGATGATTGGAGGATGTACATATATATACTTGCTCTGAAGTTCAGGAAGAGTTAAGA
>KZ506097.1:312985-326287 GCA_002844005.1 Limosa lapponica baueri | reverse complement strand
TTTCTTAGTGCAGTATCTTTCCGGGAACTGGGTAGTTAAACTCACAGCCATTATCACTAGAGCTTTGCAAAAACATCTATGTGTAGAGGAGAACCATTGGCTTTCTGTATACAGAAAAGGCACACATGCACATGGAAGCATTTTTCTCTCTAATTAATTAAAATGCTTGTAATTCAGTGACTTCTTGCCCTCATAGAGGTTTCTCATTGGTCTGCAATTTTACTTTTTATACAAGATACTAAAAAATTTGTAGCTTCGTACCTGTGTTATAAACGGGCACCCAGTGGTAGAATTCATTCTGGTAGGGAACTGTATCAAATTCACTGCACTGCATCTGACGAAAGGTTGGCAAGCCTTTGCGACAGGGGCTAATGTTACACATGCGATAGCGTTTCCTTTCTCCAGTGCAGTAGTCTCCTCCAAACTGTGGTCTAGAAAAGGAACATTGAGATTGGGACATAAGATTCTGGGTAAAAAGTAGTTTTAAAAGAGCAATGTCTTGCGGGTTCTAATGAGATAATAACGTGAATCTGAATCCTTGACAAGGTACAGACACCATTCACACATTCAAGTACCCAGACATGTCAGTATGGAGCACAGAGATCTAGACAAACAGAGATCTATGCCAAAGAAGTGCTTGATACATTGCCTGGCTGAGCTCAGAACAAATTACCTTGTCAAATAAACTCCCCCAAAATACCGTATTTTCCAGAATGTTTGACAGTTCTTTCAGAATAGCCAACTGATTTCTGCTGTTAGGCACCCTCCTAGTGATTTCTGAAAATGAGACGTAGGGTCTTCATGAACTCAGATATGTATTAGAAAATTCTGCCTTTCATGCTCTGTACCTATGAACTCATATGTCCCAAATTCAAAAAAAGCTGATGACTAGAACAAAACATGAAAGGTGAGTCTGTGATTTCCCTCAGGAACAGATTCCTCACTATTGTTCTCCCCCAGTGTTTGAGGGCATTTATTTATTCATGGTGGTACTATTAAAGCAACTATTATTTCTACAAAGCCTGAACACTAACTATCAGGATTTTTTTCATTTTCTGTAGAAATAAGCTCCACAAAGGGTAAAGATTAATGAATGAGCTAATGATTGTAAAAGGTGAGCAAACTGAATTTCACACAGGTATACTTAACTAGGAAGAAGTGCTCAGTGTCTATCTTGCTGTGGCACCTGCTGGTAACAGTCTCATATAATAAGTTTCCAATGTCATGAGTACCTCAAAGATCTTGAATAAAAGGTAAGAGATGATTGTGCACTCAGCTTACTCTGGGTTATCGCACGGTCTCTCTGCGCTCTGAACCCCTGCCCCGCATGTCCTTGTGCAATGGGACCAGGATGACCAAACACCCCATCCACCATGGACTGCTTCCGGAGTCTTGCCTACTGTAATGCACTCACCAGAGAAGCACCACTGAAGAGAGAAGAAAAAGGACAAACAGCTTAACATCACTATTGCAGGAAAATGTTAGTGTGAATTATGTGTTATTTCAGCCCCTGAAGATCGAAAACTTAAGTGGAAACATAAATGGGGTTGTCACAGGATGTCCCTCCTTCCTGCTAAACAATGGCAGAGCTACTCATGGTTCCTCCACAGCCCTTCGCAGGCAGCGCCGCTTGCAGGCAGTGGCCTCACAGTCACCTTGTTTTCTCCACAGCGAGTTCCATCCGCAGCTGCATCCAGTTTGGAGCGGCAGGAGCCTTTCACCGAGCACCAGAGCGTTTGGCAAAGGTTCTGGAAAAGAAAGAAAACTGCAGCAGTCTGAAGCAGAGCTGAACTCCTACGGCCAAGATTTTCAAAAGTCTCCCACGGTTTTGTACATCCATTTACAAAGCCTTATAAGGGCTGCATTTCTGGAGACAGATTTTCAGGGTTCTCCACAGCTTAGGACCCACTAAGGGTACAAATTTAGGCACTCCTCATTAGCATACAAGGAGGAACTATTTGACAAATACAAAAAGGTGAATATTTTCTATCAAGTGAATTATCTCTATGATGTGAGTGTAAATATTGTCCTTGTTGGCTGCTCAGCTCCCAGCTCCACACAGGAAAAATGGCTTTACAAAGTTTGGGCACTACTGTTTAAAGCTAAGGTGAACAGAGCTTGTATTATTTTCATTTGATGTGTACTAATGAATGCAATCTTCAGTTTTGCATTGCTGTCTGCCTGAAAACATACAGTGAAATCAAAGGTTAGAGAAGCTAGCCAGGTCAGCAAAAACAACATCATGTCTCCAAGTAGAACAGCCAGGTTAATATTCATGGAGGTCCCATAGCTGCATGAGGAAAAAGAGAGCAAAACACAGGTCTCTTAAAACATCAGCCAAGCAGATGTCAAAGAAATCATCTAAAAGAAGCAGTCCAGGCTAGCTGGCAGAGAAAAAAGGCTAGTGGGCTAGGCAGAGTAAGGGCTCTGGCTAGCAAATGCTTGCATATTATGTTACTCAGAAACTGGTGCCAGTTTAATGCAGTACATTGCCAGCAAAGCACAGCATTTCAGCAGCTGCTCCACGTGCAGTGGTCAACTCCACAGAAGGGAGAGAAACTCCCAAGAGTCAACAAAACATTACAGCTACCTTATAACAAGCCGCCTTCTCTCCATCAGAGCTATTCTCTAGAGAGGGAGGACAGACATCAAGGGCTGTTCCCCCCTCCTCGGTTCACATGCACATCAGCTCCTCTTTTGGTTGACACACAGGAGGCCTGCATGCTTTGAACTCATGAATGAGCAGGGCTTTGAGTGGAAGACCACTTCCAAGATGGAGAGAAACCAGGGGTGTTGGAGATACTCTGTGCTGCCAACTGGAACAGCAGAAGCACAAGCCCAGGGGCTCTGGGCCAGGTCTTGGCTGAGGGTGTTTGAACTGCGGAGTTCGGCATTGGGAGAGGGAACAGAGCTGGCAGCACCTACTCATGAAGCAGGGACAGCTGTAATTGTCATCAGAGAAAGGGGCCGACAAGAAGGATCCCACTGGCAGTTCCCACTGGGATTCTCAGAGCAAACAACATGCCAGGTTTGGCAGCAAACACAGAAACTGGGCACTTGTGAAAATCCAGCCCCAGTGAGCCAGCAGCAGCATCTGCCCGAGTGCAAAATGCAAAACTTGGCTGCTGGTTTCTGTCCTGCTTCGATTTAAAATAGCTATGTTTGGGCACAGTCTGTTTTGACATTTACTTTCTGCATTCCGTGTTCACCTTAGTTTTCATTTAGAACACTGGAAAGCAAGTTGATAGTACAGAACATCTCAATGCACTCCAAATCTCCAGTTGGAATACAATGTCTGGAGCACGGCATCTCGGCTCTTTTAGCTGCTTTGGGGTAACACATAGAAGTCAACGATTGTTTTGCAGTTCCCTATTTATAGTTCAGGAGTGGCATTACTTAGCACCTCTTTGTGAAGCCATCGTTGTCAGCTTCTTAAGGCAGAGCTACCCAAGTGTTCTGGCTGATGAATTTTCTTTCCTTATGAAATTAATCCTTTATTTTTAACTCTTGAATACAGCATATAATAGAATCACAGAATGGTTTTGGTTGGAAGGGATCTTAAAGACCACCTAGTTCCAACCCCCCTGCCATGGGCAGGGACACCTCCCACTAGACCAGGTTGCTCAAAGCCCCATCCAGTCTGCTCTTGAAGACCTCCAGGGGTGGGGCCTCCACAACTTCTCTGGGTGACCTGTTCCAGTGTCTCATCACCCTCACAGGAAATAATTTCTTCCTAATATCTAATCTAAATCTCCCCTTTTTCAGTTTAAAACCATTACCCCCATACCATATATAGGGTTATATATGCCGTATAACCCTAATAATCTTTTCAAAAGACAGGTTGATTTAGTGTTTAGAGACATAGTTTAGTAATGTGGGGGGTTTTTTGTATGGTTTACTTTTGGTTTTTTATCAGAGTTAGGCTGATGGTTGGACTAGATGATCTTACAGGTCCCTTCCAACCTACATGATTCTGTGATTCTATGATTCTCTCACTACACTCCCTGATAAAGAGTTCCTTCCCATCTCTCCTGTAGGCCCCCTTCAGATACTGTAAGGGTCTGTAAGGTCTCCACAGAGCCTCCTCCAGGCTGAACAACCCCAACTCTCTCAGCCTGTCTTCATAGGAGAGGTGCTCCAGCCCTCTGATCATCTTGGTGGCATTTCAAACGCAAGGGTCCATAGAGTAAATTCTTCAGCTTTGCAAGAATTTTCACATATTGATCTTCATGTACCAGAGCTTTTTTCCATCTTTAAGAATACTGAATTAACAACTGTACAAGGAAAAGCACTCTTTACTGCATGTTTTCGGAGGTAACAGCCAGAAATTCATGACTCTACCATGGACTCACTGCAAGGCAAGTGATTTTTACCATCAGCAGTACGGTATACACTTTTCACCCAATCTGTGAGATGAGGGTCTGTGCCTTAAAGAAAGTTGAGTCCAACAAAAAGCCGTTTTACAGCAGCCAGTGGAAGTTTTGGAGATAAAGAGGGGGCAATAAGATAAAGATTCTGAGCTCCTACAACCTGTCCCATAGGAAGCTATAGATCCACCTACCACTTGGAAAATTCCTCCCCTTAATCTGTATTTTGCTTTGCTTTTCCTTATTGAAGGGACAATATTTATGTACTTCACAAGATGCTTAGAGGAATTCCTACCTAAATGGTTTGTGGAAATCACTATCTGAATTCTAAACCACAGCGTTACCACTGCATCTCTGGGCACCTTTAGCTAAATGCAGGTTCTTCTCTCAAAAACAATCCATGGATCAAATTTAGCCAGACATTAAAAGTTACAGAACAAATGTAGCCTGGTCAGTGAGCGAGCATTAATAGTGGAAAGGCAAAGAACAGTCAGACCTCTTAGACAAAATGACTATACTGATCACTTAGCGTGCCAGGCAGACTATACTGTTCATAATTTCTTTCCTTGACAGTACAGCTACCTGCAGAACACAGGCCTTCCAGTGAAATGCAGAACGAGATGATATCAATTAATTTTCTGATATATGTCTAGCTGTAAAATTGGTTAATCAGGAGACATCGAATATAAAGGCCTACTAGGTTCAAACCCAAGGAGAGACAGAATGAACCAATACTGCAAAATTATACTTTAATTTTGTATCTGTACCAACAGACAAATTACAGTAACTGAGGAAACTGGAACAGCAGGTAATGAAAGCAATCTTTCAATCCCCACTTCAGATTCACTAGTTGCAGCTCAACATTGATAATCATGTTATCTATTAAGGACGAGAAGATTAATCAGAAATAATCTCCCTAATAGAAGGGTAGATGAGGATACACATAATTATCTGAATGGAATAAACAGTCAACATCAGCAGTCCCCAATCCACAGCTGTGCACAATACCTTGCCTAAAAAACACTCCAGCTCTGCCGACAGCCATAACGCCACTTCTGCCACAACCCTATTTAACAGGGGCAGAAAGCTGGATGCTGTCTGCAATGTTTACTGCATATTGCTGCTCAAAACACTGCAAAAATTAGTGATCACTTAGCTAGACTAGCACTTGAATCCACTGTTTCTGAACTGTTCTAAGTAGAAAAATGCTGCACGGAGTCAAATAGCTCTGAAAATGCTTGGTATGGTTAAAATACCGTATCTCTGCACCTTAGCTAATATAACCTGTTACTCTGCAGTGGTTCCTGGCTCTTATAGAGAGTGGTGCTGCTGTGACTATACTGCTCCCTTCCATCTCCACACAACACTATTTTGCTGTGCTGTGAGACAAACACCGGGTACTTTGTAAATTACTTATTTTCATATTAAAATCTCATGTTTGATGAGAAAAAAAAATTCTTCAGGGTACCTGGACTGAAATTTCTTTTAAGTAGTTAGACCATCAAGAGTGTGAAAATCAGGAAAAATCAGAAGAGAGCACAAACCTGATTTCTCTCCTCCTGAGTTTTCTTCCAGGAACTGAAGATTTGTTCCCAGAATTATTTGGTCAGTTGAAAGCCATAAGCTTGAAGCATCTTGATTTTTAAAATGGGATTTAAGCTGCATTGGTAATTTACCTAGGATCAGTATTAGAAGTTTTAAATCAAAATCAAAATGACTCCACTGCTGAAGAACAGGCACTTAACAAGAGATATGGGGCCAGATTCAGTAAAGGTCTTGCAAAATACAAGGCAAACAGTGCAACAACTCACTTCCAGAATCCGCAGAGCAGAATTAAAGCAGCCTGCACTGAACATCTAGCCTATGAGACTCTGAACATGCTGCATCTGTAGTTAGCAACTGAGGTTCACTGACTGTACTTCCACACCATTCAAGAAGCTTAAGTTCTAGGAGAATGAAGAAAAACATATAGCACTTACATCCACATCTTCACAGAAAGTAGCATTGGAACCATACTGAAGCTGGCACTGGTGATGCACATCATAAATCACTCCAGGAGCAATGATTGGGGACTTTAAAACTTCTTTTTGGGGGATATCATCAAGACAGAATCCCCACCCACGGCTAAAAGACCAAAATTGCACATTAAAAAAAAACGAACAAAACACAACCACACTTTTTTGACACTTCTATACAGACTTTCACTATCTAATTCTTAATGGTAATTTTTTATATGGCCTTTGGAAATAGTCCAGATTCCAGTTAAGATATGCTGAAGTGCTGCTAACAAACAGCACTGCATCTAGTTAGGGAGGCAAAGTTAAAAAGCAAAATGTAACTTGTTGATGTGGAAATATTATGAGGTTATTATGGTTTGCACAGTGGCCTTAAAGCACGCTACAGTCTCTGCTTAAAGATATACCATATTGCTGCTCTTAAAAAGAATATAATGAATTTGAACAAGTCATTGAAGTCAAGCACGTGTCATCGTGGCCAAAGGCAAGGTTTATGATGTTCCATCAATGTCCTTGATCGAAAAGCTTCTTTCTTCCTGGTAACTGCAAAAAGCTGCAGGTTGCACCAAACCTGAGCCAGTATGACAAGATTTGAGTTCACTTCCAGAAAGCAAGACTATAATGGAGCTTTTCCCAAATACTAAGCGAGCAATAAGCCTGGGGAATTCAATAACACAAGATTTACTTTACACTCTACACAAACGTCTCATACACAATTGTACTAATTTCAGGGAAATGCTACAACCTGATCACTCACTCTAGGAAACGTGTGATGTATTCCTTGCTGCACTGCGACCAGGTGAGTGGAGTAGGATCATACTGCAACTGTCGGGACATAATATATGGGCGCTTTCCAACAGGCTCACAGTCATTCTCTTTTCCATCGTGCTGGATACCAAAACTGGAGATAAAAAACAACATCTAATAATTCCAGCTGATTAGCTGTACCACAACACCCATCTATGGGTTCCACACTGTACTTAAAAAGTCTCTAAGGTCGCTTCTTCCCCTGACAGGCCGTAGATACCTTTTGATAAAAAAAACATACAGACGATCTGACCCAAGACCTACAAAAAATTCTACACTCCAACAGGCTTTCAAACATGTCTGTTATGCGCAGCAATATTCTCTGGCACAAAATAAAGAACAGACTGCCAAAGACTATATTCTGGGGTATTTTTAAGGGAGGCAAACCACTATTGCACAGTTGGGCTGGGAGTCACAGTTTAAACCTCAGTTATGTTTAAGCTGCTAAAGCTACAAGCTTTCTAGCTCTTGGATCCCAGGTATTTCAGACTTGTACATTTTAATTAAGATCACGCTTTGTTACACTCTGTCTTAAAATCACATCTCTATTGCTTGTTTCTTTTCAAATCTCTTTTGAGACAGAGATACTGTCTTCCAAATTACCAACTAATCCAGCGAATTAGGCTCCGACCTCCAGTCCTTCTTCCTATTTAGCTTTCTCAAACTGTGCCTTACAAACAGACCTCCACAGCGAGTCTTCCCAGCGTGGTTCTCTCCAGCTTCTCTGACTTATTAAGGGATTTCTTTATTCAACAACTTGTAAGAGTCATAAACATTAAAAACTTTGGGCAGGATTCAGCCGATTAAACATACTTGCCTCCACGTCACCTCATAGTGAAAGAGATTATCTGAAATAGTAATATACAAAGGTATTGATACACGAGGATGTTGACACCTACACTGTTAACATCTGATGGTGTCTAAGTTGTTGTACAAAAATGCAGTGAAAACTGACTCAGGTCATGATTCAATCACGGATCAGACAAAGTGAGTTCAAACCACTTAAGACTTTGTTTCTGGAAAATGTAATTGTACTATGACTCAAATGTTCCAAAAGCACGGCATGATTTCAGTCTGAATCAAATTCAGTAATGGGTCTGAGGTAGAAAAACAAGTGTGTCCCCTTCCTGACAGGCTCTTTTCCATGAATTGGGTTGACACAGGGGACGTCGAATGTCTAGAGGGACAGTATGGGGAAGAGCTGACTGTCAGCATCCATGTAAGGGATGGGTGCACAGCTTTCTTCTCATTTTCCATTTACCTGTTTTTACAGGCTTCTATTGCCCATATTTGAACTTTTTAACATATCAACTCTCAAGTTGGCTTGAGGGAAGGATGGTTTCATGTTAACAACAAACCCCTGAGTTTTCAGTTTTCTTTGTGGAGACAATTCATACAGGCAAGACCCTGTACCGCTCCTGCAGAGGGAAGTACAGCAGTACACTGCCTCTCAGCATCCAAAGGACAGTGAGCTACCAGCCACCCAGGCTAGACCAGGAGGTCACACACACCTCTATGGAGAAGTGTCGTCTGATAACTGGTGTTAATGAAAAAAGCTCCCTGTCAGCAAGAGGCTGTGGGAACCAAGTAACTAAACCCAGAGCACCCAGATCCAATTGTAATGATTTCAGAATTTACTTTTTCTATTTCCTTTCTGACAACTAAAGGGTTGAATACAGAAACACCAGTTAATGGGTGATAGGATCAATACTTGAGTAATCTTTGTGTCAGATTATGATTATTAAGATTATGATGATGATGATTATTATTGCATAAGGAAATTATTATTGTTGTTGTTATTATTATTATTATTCCATAAGGAAATACAGACTTCATCCTGACAGGTGGTTGAATGCATAATGAAAATAATGTGATTGTAGATACAGCAGTGAACGTGCCACACAGACAAGCAACTTGGTCCAGCTGAAATGACCAGGCATTATAGCCAAACTGGAGTATTCATGAGATAGGCCCCTACTGTGGGGAAAACAGCTCAGTGTCAAAACAGATTTAAAAACAGATTTTAATTAAACAGATTAAACCAACTAACCAGCGAAAACACCCTTAGATAATTGGAAATACTGAGAAATCTAGTTTCAAGCAAAAATACCCAATCATAAAAAAAGTTTAGCCTTGTTCAAAACTAAATGCTCTGGAACTTTAGTGGACCTGACCTAAGTGTATCCATAACAGCAATATTAACATACAGAAGATACCAGTTATTAAGAAATGCACAAAAGTTACTTAATTTCTTTGTCAGAAAGGCAAACAAAGATCTGATACTTCTGTGAAATCTGACTGCTTGAATTAAAAATTGTTCCCAGCTGATCTGCAATACTGAAATACCTTGATATAATGAAACAGGTATGTTTTATGTAAATTATTTGGATTGCTTTGGAGATCATCTAAAGTAATTGCACAATAATTCAGTATACATTTGGAAAAAATAGCATGATTAAGTGATGCTTCTTTGTAGCTTCATTATTTCATCCTGATTTATTGCCATAGACAGGCAACTGTTGTAAATATAAACAAAGGTGGGATACAGTTAATTTTCCTACTAGCAGCTGGCACAGAGCTATGTTTTGGATTTAGGATGAGAACAATGTTGATAGGACACTAATATTTTAGTTGTTACTAAGCAGTCAAGGACTTTTCAGCTTCTCATACTGGCCTGCCAACAAGAAGGTAGGGGGACCCAAAGAGCCGGGAGGGGACACAGCCATGACAGCTGACCCCAAATGACCAAAGGGATATTCCATACCATGTGACATCACGCTCAGGATATAAAGCTGGGGGAAGAAGACGGAAGGGAGGGATATTCGAAGTTACAGCGTTTATCTTCTCAAGTAACCGTTATGGGTGATGGAGCCCTGCTTTCCTGTGGATGAATGAACTCTGTCAATGGGAACTGGTGATTGAATTCCTTGTTTGGCTTTGCTTGCACACCCAGCTTTTGCTTTACTTACTGAAGCGTCTTTACCTCAACCCGTTAGTTTTTTCACTTTCCCCATTCTCTTCCCTGCCCCATCGGGGGGAGTGAGCCAGTGGCTCCGTGGTGCTTAGCTGCCGGCTGGGGTTAAACCATGACAAAAGGTCAAAGAGTTAAGAATTTCTTTCTTATTCCTTCGCTTAGAAAAAAACAAACACAGCTTTGATTTTAATAATAGAGACACTAACTCCTTGTTTTGTTTCTGACTGGCAATTTGAGCATTAACATACAAATAATAAATTAAACTCAGTTAGGTCACCCCTTCACTTTCAACTATACCTGTGTCCAAGTTCATGAGCAATAGTGAAAGCCAACGGAAGGCCAGAATCTTCATTGATGTTACAGCTTCTGTGAGGTTGACACATGCCTGACAGATGAGACAAACCTAAGGTTTCACACGGACGATTCATGCCAGCACAAATGTCCTTTCTAGAATCACAAAAGAGATGTGCCATTAAAAGAGCTTAAAACCAACTGCAGTGTCACTTGCATTGGGTGGTAAGTCTCCATCATGTAATGTATCAGTGCTAAGTTGCATTTTGAGCAAAGCATAGTGTTAACATTTTTACAAGCATATATGCAACAACAACATGCACTTGTTCTGCTACTATCATATTATACTGCTGTAATTTGTAGCCCGTACATATCTTGCTGTAGTGTCTAAATACATATGTTTATTGTCAACTTGCATAAGAAAAAGTTTTAAAATCTCCACCTCTGAGAGCATTTTGAGGTGCATTTTATTAAATTCACCATAACTCAGCTTCATCTATTTGAAGCCCGTTTATTTGGAGAGGTACACCACGCATCATTGTGAGACTTCTTTTTCTCATTCTTATTTTAAGATTTGTTGACTCTCTTCTTTACTGCACTATTTGAAGGGCAGAGGTTTTGGTTTTGTTGTTTTGGCGTTGGTTTTTTTTTTGTTTTGTTTTGCTTTGTTGTGGTGGTGGGTTTTTTGCCTGACAGACTTCAACTTAGGACTTTTTTTCTGTAGACCTTAGACCCAATCTCTTCTCTCAGGTGTGTTACTTCAGACATCACCTTAAAGTTTTCTGTGCCTCCCTTGTTCACGTGTAAAAAAATATTTTGTATCTCCTTGAATATGGAGATAATATTTAAAAATCATACACTTTAAAACTTAAAAATAAATGGCAACGTGTTCACAAAATGCTCTTCCATCCTGAGCTGTACCTGTATGTTACTTCAGAATTTGTCACTATGGAGTTGTTCATCTATATGCTACGTTGTTTTGGTATGTTGCCTCAAAGAAGAATAGAGAATTGATTGAGCACAAATTAAGGTACGATCAAGTCAGGAAAATAACTTCAGCTCTGTAAATTGCTAATCTCCTGGGACATACAGATCTCAATTTCCTGACTAAGATGCATCTCCAATGAAACACCCACATGCATACATAAAGTGTTACATGTACTTTGAAAACAAATGAAAAGCAATCCTTTTAAAAGGCACAGCAGATGTAACTTTAACCACACTTTTTTATAATATAGCTCAGATTCTCTGCCTGTGTGAGTGTCAGACATGCTCATGCTAGGTCATTTTTGCATTAAGACTGTGTTTCAGAAACAACATGTCTTCATCATACCACTTTACTGGGTTCCATACAGGATGAACTAAATAGGCACGAGCCTATTAAAAAAAACATCCCACCAAAAAAACCACAATTAAACAGTTGCCAGTCACAGCCACCGAAGTGCTGTCATACCTGGTTAGAAGGACAGCCACGTCGTGGTGTGTAGGGTTGACATCACTCTTGGGATTGACACTCTTCTGCCACTTGCAGAAGCTGGCAAGTGTCTTATCAGCATGGTGCACTATCTTCAAGCCTTGCTAATGGGCAACAAAGGAAAATATTATTGTAAAGACTACACTGCATTGCAATAATGGGTCAGTGATATTGGCCCTGAAGCTGGGCAATCTCTGAAATGCAGTTGATTATGCTTTTGCCTAAAGCTAGAACCATCATTAGGAGTAATGACATCTATTTATCTAACACTGAATATTAAGTTAAAGTGTTGGTATTTTTGTAATTGGTGCAGCTAAAGGAAAAATGACATGCAGAAATGTACACATTTTTTGGTCAGTGAGATTAGCGAGATCCAACACTGAACTGAAACTTTCAAACAAACATTTTATATTCTCCTGAAAGCAAGTTTTCCTCTATAGAGAAGGTAAAGACTAATTAGTGTGGGACTTCATGCTCAAGTTTGTCACTCAATGTTATGTGAACAATGTCATGACCAAAGAACATTTATGCTTCTAAGGGTGTATTTCTTTCACAATATTTTTCAATTCCAAAGAGAAAGAATGCAGTCATAGATGTTTCTTCTTCATCTTACTATTATATGGTATGCATGCAAGTTACTGAAATTTCTTCTGAAGCAGAAAGTACGCAAAATAAATTCATTCGAAAACATATTTTCTCATTTCTCGTCTTGGGCATTCATTGTATCTTGTCTCAGTTTACTCTATTTAAGCCAAATAAACTTTTTACAAAGCTTCTAAGTAACATTGTTACCAAAGAGTAATTTCTGGGTAGCTTAAAATCAAAATTTGAAAGATATCCAATACTGTTGCTTCCGACATTGCCGTGCTCAACTGCTTATCAAAACAGCCACAGAAATTTAGCAAATAAACTTAATTGGAGGTCACCATGGACCTCAAGTCCTAATTGTCCTGTTAAGATGAGAACTACAGTTCTTGGCCAGCATAATCATATGCTGAGGACTACAAGGATAGACTCTAGTCTAATGATTATTTCAGAAGACCAGTCTGGCCCCATGGCTTGGTTCACTGGCTTCTCTAGTATTGGGGTCATAAATCCCAAACCACTGGGAAAGCCCCCTTAATATGTTACTGCAGTAAGAACAAGTTATGTCATGCACGGTGTTTTAAAAATAATTATAAACCGATGACAATCAGCATGTATTTAAGCACGTAGAAACAAAGTCATGAATGAGAGACACTGGAAACTACAAATATATAGCTAAACTACAGCAATTAGCATCTAATGTAGTCCTCTTTTTTTTTTTTTGCTTTGAAAAAGATCTAAAAAGTAAAATCTGTGTTTGAGCTGCACAATAATAGATTTACTTCTTCA
>KZ506097.1:271110-302398 GCA_002844005.1 Limosa lapponica baueri | reverse complement strand
CATATAGCTCATTTTTGTTATTTAACTAGTCTTAACTATTAAAGTTGACCCCTTTAAGTTACAAACTGGCTGAAGTTTTCTGTAGCAGTGTTTCTTCACCACTGATGAGCCAGGAAGCATCTACAAGACAGTTCAAAAATTAACATTTCTACACATATGACCAAGCCAACAAAATGAGAGCCACAAATGGTCACTCAAAATTTAGCCATTTTTCAGCTGGACGTAAATGAAAACTGTACAAAATACTCATTGTTTTCTCACCCAAATCAACTGAGCCTGCAACTTAAAAGGCTCAGAAACTCTGTAACAGTTGTTACTAATGTCTGGTATTTTTGACTTGCTATGAGTTAGCAGGGAGAATATTCATGAAAATATTATTACAGCATTAATTTCTGACATTATTACAATGTTTAACTGGTTGTCTCTACAGCTGTAGATTCAAGTGACTAAGAAAGTGATATTCTGACATAAGAACACCGTCCAGGGCTGCAAGAAGGTTTCCAATCTGCTATTTCTATTACCAAAAATGTAGAGTCAGGTCAACTGAAACTATTCACAAATTAATGTTGATACCTTAAAACTAATTCAGTCGCAGAAACATCGTAAAAAGTCAAATGACCAACCCCCTGGTCATACCTCAGCAGCCTCAAGCAGAAATCACTCCTGAAAACTCAATTCCATATTTCCATATGGAGAAGCAATCCTGACATACTCTATTTGACTTTTGTATTTTGGAGTGACAAGGAACTCCACTACTCTAAGTGGCTTATTCGTACTTGACCCTCAGCTATAAAAAATTGACACCTTTGGCTTTCTGTGAATGGCAACCTTACATTTCTAAGCCATCCCTGCCAGCAGAGCTCAGCAGCCTCGCTGTCCCAAGAGAGATGCTCTGCCAGGGCACAGAAGAAACACCACTAACTTGGTTCCTCTCCAGGTGATGTACTTTTTGTGTACCATGGATATATAATGACACTTCTGAAGCTTTGTGGAGCAAAATGCTGCTCCAGCTTCTCAAGTCCTCTCCTTCTCACCAAAGGAATACAAGAACTTGACCTATCAGGCTTTGCCTACTCCTGTCAGTTAAATATAGTCAGCGAACAAACACACTCAGGCACTGGAACTTGTTTGCCTGCTCTATTAAAGTGGATGGTTCCCAGCATAGCCTCAGTAAGGGCCAACGAGCTCTCAGTCAACTCCTCAACATGGCACAGGAGTGGACGCAGGCCAGGAATCCGTCTCAGGAGTCAGATCTGGCCACTCTGTTCAGGAGGCTGAGAAAATTTAATGTATGCACACAGACTGTTCTGTTCTACTTGGCAGCAATGCCAAAGAATACCGGCACATTTTACTTATTAGCACAAACGTGGTCTTGTTGCGTAGACATAGTGTTTGCTACGAGTACCTACAGTGTTACAGTACAAGAGTGAACGCCAGCTCAGCACTGACTTCACAGACAAAAAGTAATACTATAAAACAGAGTACATAGTGTTTGGAATACCACTAACATCTTTTAAACAAATTTTTTCAAGCAAAGTTTTAAAAGAGGATGTCTATTTATGTTCATCATATAAACTGCCTGCCTTTGCGGCTATTCCACAGATTTACAATGTCAGGTTTTTGCTGACACATTTTGGCATTTTGACACATTCTGGCATTGGATTAGTATTTTCAGGGTATTTTTATCACTCAGTTACACAATTATGTTCACGTTTCTAAGAAATGACAGTTTCTAGTTCAGCTTTCAAAATGTACAGCTTAAACTGTACAATTTTCAAGATGTCAACAGAGAGGTTACTGGATACCCATACATGTGGGAATTGGGGAACTTAGTTGAAACCACCTCAGCTGGCATCCTCTTACTCTTTGGCACTGCCACCACAAAAACCTTGGGTAGATTTCAAGAACACAGATTCACCTACTTTAACTTTTCCAGATGTGAAAATAAGTCAAGAATTCAGCTAAAAATATCTTCTCAAGACTGGATGTGAGAGAGTTCTCCAGCTGTAATATGATAGTCCAATTATAAAGTACCCGTCTGAAGACCTTCATACTGGAGGCATGCTGCAGACACAGAGGCCAAGTTCTCACGAATGCACCATCCACCAGTAAGAGAACAGCCCTTGCACAGCAGTTTGTTATACATGAAAAATAGCCCTTACAGTTCACCCATAATTCCAGAAACTTGAATTGTTTAAAAAAAAATCTCAGTTTTAAATGCTCAAAAGACAATGTAAGAAACGCAAAGTACCCAAACTAAATTAATGTATAAAGCCTGTGCTGTAAAAGAGAAATGGCTACTCACAGAATAGGTCTTTGAAGTGGTAGTCAAACTATGCTTTTTAATTAGTTTGGTTTAAATTCAGGAAAGAAGAGAAAGACAAAGACAGTCTGGAATTAATCTTGAAACAAAATGCTATTCTTTCAAGGTTTGATAGGATATCTCTAAGAAATGCTGCATATGCTATAACCTTCTTATCTCTGGGCTTATACAACAGAGTTTATTTGGCCTTCCTCTGGACCAGCTGTTGTTTTTTTCCATTCCATTTCTCCACTGTATTTAAAATACACCAATCCCACTAGCATGCTCAGAGTTAAAAACACATGCTAGCACTGTGAGGGGCCTGCTTGTCCTTGTCCAAGGCCAAATATCTTGTTTTTCAGATGAAGTTACTGACCAACACAGCTTTCAAAGCCTCAGCCCCAACCCTGCTGTGCTTCTGCAGCAAGTATCAGTGGTGCTAGGGCAGCTCTCACAGGTGAGGACTCCCCCTGAGCCAGGGCCTGAGAAGGGCTTGGCCAGACCAAAATGAATTATGCTAATACAACATCTTGAAAATCTCAGCCACAGACTGCTTTTAATGTTTCCTATTCTTATAAGCAGGTCCTGATAACCACATGCTCCAGCTTCATGACATTTTGAAAGATGATTGTGGAGGTTCTCTTGCTCCAACTCAGCACACAAGATTTCATTTTGCCTGATTAAGCCCCCGAAGAAGCACTCACGCACAGACACCTTCCGCTGAAACAGCAGAGCAGGGACAGCCCATCACTCAGCTACTCCATCCTGCTGAAGGCATCTGTAAACTGCTTAGAAGGAGCAAGGGGAGGAACATCGCCAACGACACTGAGACACCTCAGGGGAGGGAGACGGCAGCATCTTTGCACACTGGAGGTTAAGGACTCCTGTCACCAGGCACCTCGAGCAGTCCTGTTAGGATTGCACCGTCTTGGGGTGACCAGTGCCATTCTCAGCTCTTCACGAGTACCAGTGCATGGGCTAAAGGATGTTTCCAGTTTTAGCCAGAGTCGTTTTTCTTGTGTGTCCAGTTCCCTATCAGAGACTGGTTATCAGAGGCATTAGAACCTGTTGGACGTCACAAAACCATTAATTTGCTTCCATTTTTGTCACACAGAGGGTGAAGGTTCACCAGTAACACCAGCTATAACTAACTAGACTCTCTGTGGTTTGCTGACCAAAAAAACCCGCGCCAGAATCCTTCACAGACAGGAGCTACTGGGGCTCCCACACTAAAATGGCAAAAAGTTTGGAAAGCGTTTGCTTAGAACTGGGTTTGAGCTTTGGAATTTGCACTTCTGTGGAAGGAGAATCAAGCAAAGTCCTGTCAACAGACTCAGCCTCTGTTCTTTTCTAAATGACAATTTCAGTTTTCATTTGCAGAAAGTCCCTGGCTTCTCTTATCTCCAAGTAGCCTTGAAATTATAAAGGCATGTAAACACATGGGACCAGAAAGAGAGAAAAATGCATACAGATGTGTTTGCCTGAAAGAAACATCCAGTTCACACACATCATAAACCAGGACAATTAATTATAGCTTAAGGAGACAAAAATAGCCCAAAAATGGATAATGATGGATAAAGCTAGGTTATATCCATCACCTGGGGAAAGAGGTGTTCAGTAATCCACTCCCCAATGTTAAGGCTATTTCTGCCTGGACAACTTTCAGCTGCCTGCCAATGTTACTGGTCTGGACTTTGCAGGAAACTCCTTTCTTTTACTGCCCTTCTTTGCCGTTACCTCTCCAGCAGATGGAATTTCTGCAATTTCATCCCTCTCATCACCTTCCATCTCCTCCAAAGGAAGTACCTCATGATGGACAACGGACGCAACTGGGACAGTGAAAAGAAAACACCATAAAGCAGAGAGTGGTTCAGTGAATATTTTGCCTGGAGAATGTCAGGCAAATAATACAGAAAATGTCAGGAATGATCCCTTGTTAAAACTGCAGCACCTGAAAGAAGACTTTGATCCAAATCCAAACCTCCACAGAGCTGAGGGGAATCCAGACTGGAGGCACAACTGAAAATAGTGCAGATCAGGAGGGAAGAAACTTGATTCAGCTTCTTTTAGAGCTCAGGGGGAGAAAATTTGCTGCTAATTCTGTCTTTGGCAAAGTGGAAGACTCAGACTGAGGCTGTGCTTTAACTGCGTTTAAAAAGTATTTAAAATACAAAAATCTATCTCTGCAGCTTCAACTCAAATGCTGTTTTGCAGACGAGCAAAATATTAGACAAGACCTTTTTTAAAATAAGTACAAACCAGAGACAGCATGGAATAATTTAACAGTTAATTTATGTGCACAAAGACTTCATCATTAGTTGTTTAAGGAGGACAGGAATACATAACTTTTTCAGCTAAGACACCTGACAACATGTTGTTTGCTGAACTAAGTTTAACTCAAATATTTGCAAGGGAAGAAAAGCAGAAAGTGTAGAAGAGATCATGTCAAAAAATAAATAAATCAATATTCTCTTTTTATGCTCTTTCATTTAGAAACCTGGACATGCAACAAATGGTTCCACAAAGTCTTCAAACAAGTACAGTATTTAAGGGCATCAACTAAACGCATTAGACTACCTCTTAGCATAGCAATCTTCTGCACACTTTTTTTTGCATAAAAGTGGATGCCTAATTCTGTTGAACAATTCCTCTTTTGATAAAAAAAAAGTGTGTGTAATTCTTTATGATCTTTAAATGAGCAGCGTCCCTTCAGTCTATTATTTACATACAGTTTTTTCAGGACTACTCAAAAACAGCAGAGAGGAAAGAGGTATTATTTGCAAAGATAGCCTAAAAAAGGTAATCTTTCCAAAAGCACCATAAAACTGAGGAACAAACCTCACCCTACTAGAAGTCTTTCACAGCAAATCAAATCCAGCTAGCAAGTCCAGTAGCTCACTTAATCTGTGTTGATGGAGATCTTTGTTTTCAGCGACCGAACGTAAAAACAGTTCAGACAGGAAGACCTGCATCAGAAATGCAGAAATGCAGATTTCTGGACCAGTATCTAGAAATGCTGGACTCCAAAAGATGCCCTTTGCAGACTGTTGTCGAGTGAAATTGCTCCTGCTAAACATAACATCCCAAGCTATTCAATATTGCCAGAAATTAACTATGAGAATGGTCCCCACAAGGACCCATCAGTGGAGTTGAGAACTCCATCCTACACTCAGCAGATAATCAGGAGCGCAGAATAGGATCTGTGCAACCCAGAACATGCTACCAAGTAATTAATTACGGGTGGAGTAGATATGGCCCCACTTCTCCCTGAAAAGTAGAGAGCTTACAATTCTCTACAAGATGACTGGAGAGAAACAGTGATGGATAGAAAAATCTTGTAACAACCTAAGTTATGCAGCTCCCCTTGTTCCCAACTAATCATAAAGCTAAAATCTATGCTGTGAAGAGTATTACAATCTCCTTTTAAGTACAATTCTTCCAGAGGAGTCTCTCCAAGTACACAAAATGCATCCGAGTTCAACCGGATGCTGACTGCAGGAGTGAACACCAACCCCTAGCAAGGAGCGGACAAGCTGCAAGGACACCGTGTTTCATGCAGAAAAACTGTGCTCAGACACCTGTTTAAAGTGGGTCACCCGTGATAGGAGGCTGCCAGGGGCTCATCAGGGACATACGGACTTTGGAGAAACTAATTGCGAACACTGAGCCTGTATCAGTGCATTAGCCCCACAGCACAAGTCCAGCACTTCCAGAAGAATTAGAAATCTGTGATCTGCCCAGAAATAATAAGGTAATTGTAGTTTCTTTTTAGAAAGTTCACAGAGAGTTCAGTATGACTGAGAAATCTGGCACTAAGCAGGCTGAAGGCTGAACAGCTTTGCCAATACTACTTCATTATTGGGTCAACTGCTCTGAGCAACTCAAACTCCTGCAACAAAAATGTTTCCTAAATGCAGCTCAGCTTTCTGGGTTTTCTATTTCAACTGTGGAAATGAGGTTTACAATTGTTTAAGGCTAGCGTTTTCCTACAAATGAGAAAGGGATGGCATGTAATATGTAACAGTTTAATATTAAAGCTTGCTGTTGCTCTCTGAATCAATACTGCAGCCATTTAACATTTACATTACCAAAGCATTTGTTTACCCAATCAATGGCAATACTCAAAAAGTGCAACAGCATCACACACAGTTTGATGAGGAAAGCTGTAAGCACAGAGCAAGAGCGGAATATATTCCTCTACGACAGTACATGGTTAGAAATGCTGAATTAAATTCTGTCTGGATGCAGACTGAGACTCCTCAATCTGATGAGTGGTTAAGCAAACTGTTCCAATGAAGACATGGGAGAGATCACAGTCTACCCTTTAAACTATAGGAAAGCAAGTGCAATAAGCAAGCGTGGTATAGCCAACACTTTCTTTCCAGTGGCACAGGGACTGAAAAGAGAGACTGCGCTGAAACACAGTGAGGGAAACTTCTCCCTCTTTATATTTTTGATTCATATTATTTGTAAAATGGTCCGTCAACAGGACTTTAATTTTTTTTCAGTCATTGGGTGAGGAAGTGTATCATTTCTGATACCTATTGGTGGAGTGACTACTATCACAGTATAACAACAATCTCCTGTTCCCACATTATTCTTTCTTACCTCCTGCACAACACAACAACTTATGGAAAGCACTATGTTCCAGTTGGTAGGAACTAGTGAAATACTGAAAAAAGAAGATGAGAAACGATCAGGGACTGGGAAAGCAGATGCCAGCACTCTACCAGCATTGAGCTCCCTCTGGCCCCTGTTCATCACAGACTTCAGATTTACTTGGAGAAACTTCTAGTTTTGACTATGCAGTGATTTAACTGGAGAGGGAGAGCTGCACAAAATACAGTATTTTATTCCTTCCTCCTCTACTAGTATTTCTACTGCCTGTAACTACAGTCTAGGCATCTCTCAAGGACAATTAATCCAAAAAGTCAAAGACAATATCTCAGGATAGAATGAATCAGCCTTGGACAACAACTGTTCTACTCCACTAACTATAAAAGGAGTCTGCAAAACAACTAGCTTAAATGCAACTATTTACCTGCTAGGCTACTCAAATTAAGAGATAAGAACCTTATCCTGTGTCCTTAAAACCTGAAGTTCAAGTAACAGTAAGCATATCTATTAAACATCTGTATGCTAATGAAACCTAGAATTCTTTCATTGCTTAGCAAGGCTACACACTTGTGCCTGCTTATTTGTTAGAAGTAACAGGATTTTTGACAGCAAAGTGAAATGAACACAGAAGTCTTCTTACGTCAGATGTTAGAAACTCAAAGTTGATGAATTCTTATCTCCCTGGCACAGAATTCAGAGGTTTTAAGAACAGATGAGGACTCTTCCTATTTCTAGAGAAAGCACAACACAATGAAAAAAGGTCTTATCTCTGATTAGCTTCTAATAAACTCCAGAAAAAAAAAAAAAAAAAAAAAAAAAAAAAAAAAAAAAAAAAAAAAAAAAAAAAAAACAAAAAAAAAACCACAAACCAACGCTTTCCTGAAACCTGAAAGAAAGTTAGAAAGTCAGAATCTCCTGCTTTCATTTCATGGGCTTGTTTGGGGGGGAAACAATCTCTTGATACCAGTTAGCAGTGATTGTTTCATCCACTAGCAGAACAAACAGCTATCATGCCTCTGTTTCCCAGGTACCCCACTCCCGATATGTTAAATCTCCTGCTGTCTGCACAAGTGGGCACTCACTGTTTTCAGTTCAATGCAAACTGTCCCAGAGAGGAGAGATACTACATGTACTCCTGCAGGCTGTGTGCTTTGTTGTTCCTGCTTTAAAATAGAGGTCATTCTGACTGAATGTATCTATTTGCTCTTTTTTCATGGCAAGCAGTTTTTAAACAGGTTAGTAGAGCCTGTTCGTAGAAAGCAGAGTGATGCGGGGAGAAAGATGCTCTTCCCTCTACATTGAATTAATCTCAGTTACTGCAATTCAATGTGTGAACTTACCATCCTAAGAATAATAGTCTCTGTGTTTCGGAGAAACTAGGCAAATTAAGCTGAGTAGTAATTGATGTGGTTAAATACAGGATAAACAAATACTGGAAAAATGTCAGCATCATTCTTCAAAAGATATGGAAGCTACACAGCATGTACCAGGGGTTCTGCCAGCAAGTAAGGCTGCTTACATTGGCCACAATGTTCTTCCAAAAAAAGATAGGCTATCCTTTGAGAATAAAAGTGTCCTGGGCTTTTTTCCCCCTCTCTCTTCCATGTGGTTAAACAAAGGCCTTCACTGTCAAAAGCCAAGACTAACAGTTTATGCTGTACACATGCAGACAGAAAAATTACTCTTGCAGTCAGCATCAAGCTAATCATCAAAAAGCAAGACCACGACTCAATAAAATCCTGCACTCAGGCATAACCCTTAGAAAGAAAAACAGGTGACTATTGTCTGAAACAGCTTAATGGGATTCTAGTCACCTGTTAAATGAACCATGCCACAAGCCATCATTGAAAAGACTTAAAAATGAGTTTTGCACAGATGATGTTGCTCTGCTCCTTCAGCTCCTCTCATGCCTCTACTCATTTCACACAGCACCCAACCAGTCTCCTCCCTCCCACCTCAGCCTTATCCCATCACAACTTTGATGCAAAATTGCTCCAAATGCAATTTTTTTTCAGTTGTAAGATTCACAGCTCCTCTGCAGACAAGGATTTGGAGGTCCATGTCCAACCCAAACTAATCCTAACTTCTGATCCATGTGGAACTCACCTATCAAATCTTTTCAATGCTAAAATGAGGCTAAAGGATATGACAACTACTATACACCTAAAGCTCCAATGAAGTATACTCAGATCTATTTTAATTTCCTAAACCTTTCTTTCCTACTGCAACAATCACTGGTTTACAGTCTGAACAAACTCAACTACCCTCTTGCTAAATGACAGCAACTTGACCACCTCATCAGGCCAAGAAAAAGAAGTCCATCTGTTCGTATCGTATCAGTCCCCTGATACATCACAGCATTTTCATTCACAAACTTTACCAAACTTCTCCATTTTGCAGCTCACAAACAAACCAATACCTTGTGGCAGACTGCATGAAAACAAACAGAAAGAAATGTGAGGAAATCTTTTCATATTCTGAAGAAGGGACGATAATTCCTTCTCTCTTGCATTTTATCTCAGAGCACTGTCAAGTTTTTAAGATACCCTATTTAGAAAAATGAAGCAAATCCCCAAATCCTTAGTCTTCTCCCCTACAGGCACAAATCATTAGAAAAGTTAATTATAAAGCTATGGGATACTTTTCATTTATCATTTTTCCTACCTCTCACACAGATTTCAAATGATACAGCAAGATTGCAGCAGCTTGCAATGTACAGTATCATAACGCTGCTTTCAAGATTATCATTCAGTTTTGCATGCAGTTAATGACTGAGTCATCTGGCAGTTGCCTAAGCAGCAGTGGAAGTGTAGACCACAAACCCAAGTTTTAATTTACAGCATTTATCCTAATGATTTTTCTCAAAATATCTGAAACTGTTAAGGATACTGCAAATTATAAACTAATTAATATAATCATTGCAAGAGCACAGGTATGTAACTGATGCTGAAGTATTGCTGACTGTAGATGAGGCAGCTGACAAGCAACTTGGAGCCTACTGTGGTTGTTGCCACAGTATGATGCCATGAGCATGCTGCACAGCGCTTCTTCCAAGAGGTGACATGGTCATTCCATTAAAAAAAGCTTGAAAAAGTCTGCACAGGAGATCAGCATCCTCTGCTTATTCCCTTCCACACTAATTCGTCTCTTTTGATTTTGCCTGTACAACTAGTCTTTTTACTCCTTGCCTGACAGACAGGTCAGTTCTGACTAAAATATTACTATTATCACTACCCAAGTTTGTGCGCTGACTTGAAAGCATACAGGTGATTCAATTTTTTGTGGCAGTGTGCGACATTCTTCCAAGCAAATATCACCACGACATTTTAGCCTGGGCACACAAAGGGTTTCCCAAGCGTAAGTCTTAGGAATGACCCAATTGTCTTAGCTTAAACTTAAAATACAAACAGAATCAGAGCTCAAATACACAAAAGCAGACACTCTGTAGGATGAATCTCAGCCCACAAGGTTGAAATACTTGATTCTGAAAACAAGTTCCTACAAGACTTATGGCAGGCAATTCTTCATCAGATGGGCCCCAGCCCAGTGGGCACAAAGCTACAGCTGAGAATACAAAACGACCATGATGTTTAATCTGTAAAATAGAATTCATTTCTAGAATTAAATGTGAACAGTAAATTGAAACTGTTTTGCTTTAACCTGACCCCGAAAGCCATTACTCTGGGCCATCTGTGATACCGTGATTGTGCACCATACCAGACTTCTGGCATCAAACTTAACAGCACGAAGTGCTTGAGGTCTTGAAAAGGGGGAAGAGTCAACTTACCACCTTTGAAATTTATTTACACACCAAGTATTCCCCAAAGCATGCGTAGTGATTATATTTAACCCAGAAAACAAGAAGTAATTCACTTTCCTTTTTTTGTTCTGTATTTCACTCCTAACAAGAGCAATTGCTCTGACAATGCATAGTGTAAACAGCAGATGACAGTGATTTGTTTCTTTTTTTCTACCCTTGTTGAAGAGCTGACTACAATATAAGTAAGATACCAAAACTTAACACACAAATTAGAAGTTAAGGCCTTTAGAGTAACCAATGATTGTTATATCCTGTGACACAATGGGCAAAAATGTAATGAAGGAAATGCTTTTTTCCCCCCTGCACTTTTGCACACAGATTACTTAACTTTTATGACAGCCAAGCAGACAACTGCTTGACCAAAAGCAGAGATTACCTCTGTGTCAGTTAAACACAGGAACATAAATGAGAGTGTATTACTTCATTAGTTCATAAGACACTCCTCTTGTTAGCCTGGAATATCACGAACATATTATTACCACTAGAAATAGTTCTGTCACAGTAGAGTGAATATCATCAGACAGGCCATTTTAATTCAAAAGTGTATCAGAGCAAACTCAGCTAGTCTAAGTGATGAAATCTCAGGGAAGCTATGCTCAGTTTTTCCCGGGATCCAGGTACAGTTGGTCTCTTCCTGTCTCATTCTGCAGGACTTTGAAGGAAGATAAAAGACTTAAAAAGTGAGCAGTAGAAAGAAAATAAGCAGACTACACAAAGCAAATACACAGCATGATCCCTGGTATCTCCTATCTCCTCTCCATACTTAAAATTATTGCTTACAGATGTTACTTCATCCATAAAAGAAACCCAGAAGACAGTAGGCAAGACCATTCCCTCATTCTTCACAGGCAAATCTAAACTAATTCCTCTAATTCATCCTAGCAGTCATCAGAAGAAACGGAAAATCAGGGAGCTATTTTAGATTTAAGTGAAAATAGACATGAACTTTAGATGTTCATGGCTTTTCAATTTCAGGCTTATTTGTCTAAGGAGGAGATATATTTTTATTTAATGAAAAATAATAAGGAACAGCATTCATATTAATTCTTACAGCTTCCCCTTATCCTCACCTTCCTGGTATCACAGAAGATTGAATATCTCTCCCCAAGCCGTAAGTTTTCTAGTTTCCCCCAGATTATCATTTCACACTGCAGCTGGCCAGCAAGCAAGGAGTGCAAGGCAGGTCTACAGCCAGAAATATAATGGGGCTGGGCTGTTGTTTGCTTCTTTAATTTATTAATTCATGTTCCACAGCAGTAAAACTTCAGCAGCAGTCATGACTGAGGATTAAAAATTCCTACATTCCTCATTTTTTTCCAACCCTGGAAAAAAACCAACTACTCTTTAACCATTAACCTGTGAAAGACAGAAGCACCCCCACTGCGTATTCTGCAGCTCTATTTGTACATAACTTGGGTCTGATGTCATTTAGATTATTATTCATTCTCCCTACCAGCAGTGTACCTTTTCTGAAGTTTGGTGCAGACTCAGCTTGAAGGCCTCAAACATCAGAGAACCAATGCAAGATCTGTAAATTTTTGATATGAAGTCTATCAAGTAAATTATTTTATTAAAGGAACTCATTTCGTAATTAAAAGATGCCAACTACCATCTAGATAGTGTACTGTCAGGATAGTGTATTCATTTATTTTCGCAAACAACATAATGCTGAGTATTACTGCACCAATATTTCAGTTATTTTTACTTCTACAAAAAACACCTTGCTATTTCCCTGCACTCCACTTTCAGAACAAGCAAATAAAGTCCTTAAATATTCTGGTAACTATCACAGAGAATCTAAAAATCCTAAATTTAAACCATGGATTAGAGGGGGGATATTTTATGCTGAGGGCAGCATTTGAATGGAGTGAGAAAATTTTATTAAAAATAATAATGACTGCAATTCTCGTCATCCCAGAACTACTCAAGAATTCAAGTCAACCTCACTGAACAGTTCTGTTTGGAGAAAAAAAGTGAGGGATAGAGAGGATCAATGCTGTGAAAAACACATGCCAGCAGTCATAAGCGGGATTCAAGCTTTCAGAAAAGAACCCAGGTGGGTGGCTCCCAAGGTGCTTTGACTGAGATGCTCTCATTTTGCATAATCTCTTTTTACAGAATTTTAAAAAGCTGGCAGAAGGAAAGGTACACACCACTGGAAAACAAAAGCTGCTTTAAAAGATGCAGAAAGCAAACAGGCAGAAATGCAGCAATATTTGTACCATTCAATCCACATGCTTGTTCTTTTTCCATCGGGATCGCCCGTCTTCTCCTTAAAGCATTTTGAAGGATATTTGCCCCATAGATAATATGGGGATGGGGTGCTCCCTCCTTCTGTGGATGCTTTTTAATGGGCTCAATGAAGTAATCCCCATGGGGCAGATGAAAATATCCAGTCTGAAAATAAGCACAAAAGAGTTAATCTCTATTGTCCAGTACTGGAAGTCAAAAATAAAGTCAGACTCTTTTCATATCACCTTCTCGTGAGCTTTTCTCATAAGCCAGTCATTACACTGCAGAAATAAGAGAACAACAGGTTTTCAGCATTTATTTTGCTGCATACATCAAGGTTGCTTTGTACCTCACAAAGGCATAGCAGTCCAGAGGGGAACAGAAAAAACATCTTCTTCCTAATAACCTGAAATCCTGTATCTGAGGCAGAGGCTCCCATATTTGTACAAAGCCACTGAAAGGTCAAAAGTTAATTTGTCAAACATGATGCGCTAGAAAGATTTGCGTTTTGTTCTTCTGGTGGTTTGCATCCATTCCCCAGAGAACAAGCCCTGAATAGAAGCTGTTTTGTAAGTGCAAAGTGTAATTCTGCTCCTAGCTGCAACTCCACGGTCACATTACACAAACCACCAGATGGTCTGGGCTGTGTGGTCAACTCTCGACTCAGACTACAAACCCCTGGCCCCCAGGCTTTCAATGGAAATACATAGCTTTTCATGAATTATAGCAAGCTATTGTGATCATACAATAGATCTGCCTAATAAAGGCTGTAACATTTCTCATGCTATACCTTCTGTATCAACCTCCCAGCTTTGACTAAGCCATGGGGCCTTTGATATCCATCACGACTGCAGAAGATTAGTTTACACATCCCTCTGCCAAGATCTGAGAGGCACATGCAACAGGACACGGCCTTCCTTGGTCCCTTGTGTCTCAGCATTTTTGCAGGGATTGCTAACATCGCAAAACCATTGAATAGCCCTTGCATTTCAACATATACGGAGCAGCACTAAATCTAAAACAAAGGATCTCCTGACAGAAGATTGAGGAATCCCACTCTTCGGCTTTGTTTCCTCTTCGCCTTCTTGCTGGGGTCAGTGCAGCCTTCTTAACTTGCTCTGGAGCAGGAAAAAATGCAGCAACACTGTGTTCCTGCAGCTGCTCTATTCAAACTTGCAAGGACAGACCAGTTAAAAAACCCTTTTGAAACACCCCAAGGTCTTACAGTTTCCCTGGACAGTTGAGAAAGCCAGTATTAGGGCAAGGACAAGAGGGAATGGAGGAAAAGCATTCCTAAAAAATAAGCCATCATGGGTTCTATGTACTAGCAGCCTAAAGGCAGCTCATTGAGATCTCCACACAATGAGCTTCAAAGTCCTCCCTACCACATAACCTCCTGCCTGCACTGTGATCGCCACAGGCCCAATACATCCCACAGCAATACAAAAAAGAATAACTGTGACTGTCATTTCAGAGAGTTCTTAAGAGCAGAAACTTTTTCCTTCCAGTTTTCCAGCGCAAGTCAAAGTTTAAAAGCCAGAGGTTGGCCTGGGTTTGAAGCCTTGGTTATACTGACAAAGTTTCACTGGTTTAGGACTCAAAGTCACATATGTTTGCACATCTGGGATTACAGTTACTACCTGTATGGGTTTCGTTTCATTTTTTAGAAAAAATAAATAAAGACTTCTGATTCTTAAACATGAAATCCAAAAATGATCAGGTTTCTTTCTAAATTATACATCAAGGCTACTTTTGATATAGGAGCTGAGACGCACTACAAAAGCAATAAATCCCACATTCAGAAAGGACAAAGATGTCAGGCAAGCATGGGTCTATACAGCAGGAACGCCTATACTGAGGCTAGACCAGGAAATCGGTAAATACAGCTTTCCTCATGCTGCTCAAGGAATCCAAGCACTTTCACAAATCTTTGCCCATTCCTTTTCATTCCACAGGGTTCTATCTGCCCTGGATATTCTGAAAGTCTGGGTTATTTGACCTTCTTTTCTTGTGTTTTTTAACCCAGTTGGAGTCAGGAAGAACTAATCATCTTCACTGCAGACCCTGATTTTATAGGGCAGGCTGATTAGTCACTGGACTATTGTGTCAGAGTTGCACCTGTAAGGAGAAAGGCCAGACAATCACATAAAAAATGAAGTGTATTAGTAGCGACCTCATTTCCCAAGCTCCCCCAGCAATTCTCGTGTGTTAAAATTCAGCTCTCTATCCAGGCTGTATGAAGCAGGAGAAAAAACAAAAATTCATCATATTTCATACTGCACATGCCCACACAGAGATGGATGTAAAGGTTGTTTAATAAGGCAGCAAACGCTGCCTAGTACTGCACCTAGCTTCATACTTTCTCATTTTTAATTTTTTTAATTATTGTTTTCTTAACATTATCGTTTTTCAGTATGGAATATCTATTTTCACGGTCTTACAACTTAACTTTCTGCTATAACAGCTCCATCCCAAGCCACCCCTGTCCCAATATAGCCACAAGACCCCAGCTAAAACTGCTGCCAGCTCAGAATAAAACAAGAAGAACCCTAGGTGTATTTTCAGGTTATGCACAACTCTTCGTGGTTGGCTTGGCAATACTGCTGGGTACACCCAAAAGGCCATTTCAGGCATTAATGCAACCGTGTGTCCCCACAAACTACTGATGGGATGGCACTGAAATATACAAATCAGCTTTGTCACCAAAGAAAGTGCAACTGTACCTGTCAGCCCAGACCAACCTTTTATGAACCACAGACACAGCTCGTTGCAGTTTCTCTGTTTTTAGTTCTGACCTCACGATGAGCAATGAAAAACACTTTTAACCTCGGCCTAAAAAGTGGTTCTTGGGTCAGAAGGGTATTTCCATCATTCATGTTGCTTCTTGCAGGGTAGAAAAATACCAATCAACATAACGAATTCAAGGCTTCAAGTCAGTAGGCCAGTGTTCTACATCAAACTCTTGCTTTAACTCAACAGAGCATTAGGGAACAAGGTGTCCTTGCCTCTTCCCTATCCCCACCTACTCGCCCCTGCCACCAGATTATGGCCATGAGTCCCTCCACAGTGCAGTCCGAGGAGGGAGGGAGGAAGAACAAGGGTACATTGAGCCTGAATGGCATCTAAACTCATTGTAACATGAACCCTGCATCTTGATGTAATTTATGGAATAGACCTGATGTTTGCCATGAGACAGAACACACATTCAGCACTTGGGAATCCTCACTGAAAAACAAGTTATAAATCATCACTGTTGTGCGAAACGTTCTGTCTTTTTTTGTCTGTCAACAAGCGCAGTAGCTAAAAAATCTGCAAGGGAAAGGCTGGGGTGACACCATGTTACTGTTCTCACACAAAAGATCAGCATAACATACAGTTTTCCAAGTACTGCACTTCTAAATAAGATGACAGATGAAAGGTGCAACAAAACTACTCCAAAAGTTCTCATGGATCCTAAATTCTAGTAGCCATAGAATTTATTTAACAAAACTGCCTGCTCTATCTGTAACAATCTCCCTAATAAAGAAAGATATTCATAAGGAATCTTTCCTTTCACTTCAACTTTGTGCTCTGGAAGTTTCTGAAAGAGTTTGAAATTCGGATGAAACCATCATCACTACAACACAAAATAAGAGACATGCCACTGCATCCCATACAGCATTTTAGCGTTGTCTGTGCTATCCCAAGTAAAGAGAGCTGCCTCAATGTGCTCCTTTTCAAGGACAGAGACAGGATATTGTAGCCCAGCCAGATCGTCTCTCTCCAAAGGTGCCAGTAAGTTACCAAACATCCCTGGGTACTCCCTCTTCCCTGACAGTTTCCACATACGGGTACTCTCCATCCATGCTGATAGCCTGAAATCAGTGCACACTTTGCCCCAATTTAATCTTGCAACTGGCAGTTCTCGCGGTGCTACAGCACGTAGAGAAAGAAAACTGGAAGAGGTGATGAAAACAGAAAAAGCAAAATGATCTGAACAGATTCTCCGGTCTGTATGACTACTCCCAGACACCAGTCCAGGAGGAGATTTCCAAGTCCAAGAGGAGGGTTCTTGAGACCATTGTCTTAAACACAGCTCTGTAAACGTGGTTCAGAAATGTTTTATATCCTGTGTTACCTGAAGTACTGTAAACCATAGCAAATTTAGGGAGGCTCAGGAACTGTGCAGACCTTTCTGCACAGACATATTAAGCTCATGACAGCAAAAGTAACTGAACTGCGATACCAAAAATGAGCATTACCCATATCCTCTAAAAATCTGTAAAACATTATGACATTGTCCACTTTTATTATCTACAAATGGCTGCACTGTGTGCCTAAACTTACCAGAGATCAGAAGACATAACATTTAGCTCATGTAAAAGATCAGTTCTGGAACCTGCCTCAAAACTATCCCCTAATTCTAGTACAATACAACTTTTTGAATGTCTAAAAACATCTGCCAGTTCCACTTTTGCACTACAAGAAGAGGAGCTGATACTCCAGGAGAAATGTTCTTCTCATGGCTCTTCCTTGAACTAACTGGAAGATAAGTTAGGTATTTGTATATCTTCTAAATCAAAATCCTTTATCTTTGCTTTGTTTATCCTGGAATTATGCCATTATTGCACTGATTGGCTGTCAAGTAGAAATCATGATTTTCATTCCTGTCCAGAATCATAAAAAAAGGTACACACAAGTTTAAAAATTCCATCAATTGCACTGTCAGTTGGAAGTATAAAGACCTTATGCATTAGCAATAGTGAATAAAATTATCATGATTTTAACCATGAGAAATGTAGTTCTCTCAGAAATAGTCCATTACTGTAAAAAAAAGAAACATTTCATATTTGAAATGTTAATCTACGGGGGGGAAACAGTATTTTTTATTAACTCAATTTCCTGCTCTGTCTTACAGAGAAATGTGTTATAGAGATGCCTATGTAAATTTACAGACAAAGCCAATTAAAGAAATCAGAGTGGGAAACGCACCAAGCCCGCCAGTGCTGTTTGGGATGAAGTGACTGTAAAAGTCCACTTCCAGCACATTGATGTGCTTTCCAACAGCTTCCAGAGACTTCCAGCTCCTACTGAACTTGTGCTTTGCATTTATACTTTCATCCTGCACAGGCTAAACACCAAGAAATGAAATGCTGAGACCAACTGGGAGAAAACACCACCAATCTCCACACTAAACTTACTTCAAAGCATTCAGAACCGGCAAAATTCCCTTCGCTGATTCAGTACTTCTTCAGTTTTGCTCTTTATATCTGTTCTCTTCTGACTCACAAATATAATAGCAAGAATTTTTCATTTAAAGTCCATCAGACTTCACGCTATGTATACATACAATATATACACTTTTTTAGCAAGTTGTGGATCATCCTCTTTTGAGTGCACTACACGGCTTCAGAGTACACAAAGGAGCGCTGTTACGAAAGCCTCGTTGGAAGTAAGCCAGCCTTATTTATGCTCATTACAGAGTTTAGTTTTCACAACAGAAAAAAATCACCGCAGCCAAGTTTCCCTCGCTTAAACTTCTCTATGAAAAGCTACCATATAAAATAGTAATAGAACTGGCTAGAAAATAGGGAGTGGGGGTGGTGTGCGTGTGTGTGTGTCGCGTGGGTGGGTGGGTGTCTGTGTGGTGTGATGTGTGGGTCTGTGTTTGCTCCTTTCCCTCAGTGCCTACAGGGGAAAATCTAAACATCTACCACAGAAATCTTTCCTAAATTGTTGTTCTCCTGTCCTTCAAATCTCCCCCTTCGCCCCCAAATTCTGACATATTTTGGCCGAAAATGTTTCTCAGACTGTATTTGGAAGTGCTGCTACGTTACTTAATCGGATTTTTAGTTCAAGTGCCTGATTGTTTTTACACAAACAGCTCGCTGGACACGTTGCATCTCCCACACTGCATGTCACTCGCCAGGAGGAAATGGTGATCCTGGGACACTTCTGACTCAAAGTTTTCAACCAACTTTTTTTGATTTTAAGTAGGAATCTGCACTTTCTAGTGGAAAGCGGTATTTTTCATGTATTTCTTTCGGTCAAAAGTTCAGGGTTTTTGTCAAAATATATTTGCTGGCAGAATTGTTTCAATCAATTCCACATGGGAAGCTGAAGTCAATTCCTGTGGGAAGGGAAAAGAGCAGCTTGAGCCTTGGCTTAAGATTTTGCAGTTGCAATGTTATCCCAGACAGGAGGGGCTGGAATGAGTGGCTGTGTGTCAGGACAAAAGGGAAGGGAAAGACCCAACAATTTGCAGTATAAAGCTATATAACTGAACATGTTGACAACAATTCCAAAAAATAACACCTGTAATAGGAACAGTGTGTAACTCACTAAAAGCAGGCAGCACTATTAAGAATAATAGGGCAGCTATGGACTCTGGAAACACAGCAAGGATTTACGAGTGATGTGAAACAAAAATAAGAAGCCAAGATGGTGGTTTCACCTTCAAGTACTTCGCTCCAGCTGCTTATGAAAACTGAAAGGCATGGTAAAGAGAAATTCAGTTTGAATAAAAGAGTTTTCTAATTAAAGAAAAAATTGTGCCATAGGAAACACGCATTACCAGAGAGCTTCAGCTCCCAATAATCAAAACTGAACTAGTGAAGTTAAGTATCTGTAAACATTACACATGCTAAGCTTATTTTCTTTTTTCAGCTTATGACTTAATTGCTTTCTGTATGTCATTTTTTTCCCCAAGGATCTTTCTATTTGAGTTGTTATTTGTTCCCATCTCTGCCCGAACACAAACCCACTGACATGAGGGTCCCGATCAGATTTTTACGTATGTCCTCAGCCAGTCCTACAAAAAATGGACCTGCCATGCTGTTGCTCAGACAGAAAGAGGTTGATTATTTTTAAGGTGTTGAGAAATTTGACGTAAGATTTTTATGAACATTGCCCACAGAAATGGACAACACTCTCTTACAGAGTTCTACAGAAACGAACAATACTTTCAGCAGGATTTGGTGAAATAGGTGCTATGACACTGGAACACAGCCTTATAGTTCAACCTAGGGTTTTTTTAAGACAAGAAGATAAGTAAAAGAACAGGATACTATTGTATCACAAGATTTTGTACTGTTTTGTCACATTTGCTACCTCATATATTGTAGAAGCTGCCAGAAAACTGGCCAGGGGTGTAAAAAAAGTGGCGAGTTTGGTCCTGCACACTGTGGGCTCAGAAAATTCAATCAGACACAAAGGAGAGGAAGAAAAATATCAGTGCAAAGCAACATTTACAGCAAGGTGGACTTCTGGGGAAGAAAATAAGGTATCAGAAGAGGAAGACGTATATCCTCAGTTCTCAGATTCTCAATGGTCAGATGTCAGTCCTGGATACTTCAGAGATAAGAGTCTTTCTGGCTGGGGACATACCCTCAGCAAAGGAGAAAAGTCAAGTTTCTATGGTCACGTTGATCAGCTACCATAAAACTAATTACAAAACATGATCACTCAGCTGAGAAACTTGGCAAAGAATCATTACTCTGAGTTACGGCATCCACTTGCTGGTGACCACACTCAACTTCATTTGTTGAAGTGCCTGACAAGATAATGGAGAAGATTGTCCTGGAAACTCTGCTAGAGCGCATGAAAAATGAGGAGGTGGCTTAACCAATGGCAGGTCATGCCTGACAAATTTGGTGGACTTCTATGATGGGGTTACAGCATTGGTGGATAAGGGAAGAGCAACTGACATAATCTACCTGGACCTTTGCAAAGCATTTGACACTGACCCTCACAACATACTGGTCCCTAAATTGGAGACACATGGATTTGATAGATGGATCACTCAGTGGATAAGGAACTGGCTGGATGGCCACACTCAAGCAGTTGCAGTCAACTGCTCAATATCCAAGTGGTGATCTGTGACAAGTGGTGTTCCTCAGGGGTAGGTACTAGGACCAGTGCTCTTTAACATATTTGTCAGCAACATGGACAGTGGAATCGAGTGCACCCTCAGCAAATTTGCCAATGATACCAAGCTGTGTGGTGCAGTCAACATGCTGGAGGGAAGAGGTGCCATCCAGAGGGACATTGACAGGCTTGAGAGGAGGGCCCATGCAAACCTCATGAAGTTCAACCAGGCCAAGTGCAAGGTCCTGCACCTGGGACTTGCAATCCCAGGTACGAATACAGGCCAGGCAGAGAATGGATTGAGAGAAGCCCTGAGGAGAAGGACTTGGGGTGGTGGTGGACAAGAAGCTCAACGTGAGCCAGCAACGTGTGCTGGCAGCCCAGAAAGCCAACCACATCATGGGCTGCATCAAAAGAAGCGTGGCCAGCAGGTCAAGGGAGGTGATTCTGCCCCTCTACTCTGCTCTGGTAAGACTCCAGCTGTGTCTGGGGTCTGTGTCCAGCTCTGGAGTCCTCAGCACAGGAAAGACGTGAACCTGTTGGAGCAGGTCCAGCAAGGGCCATGAAGAAGATCAGAGAGCTCGAGCACTGCTCCTATGAAGACAGCCTGAAAGAATTGGGGTTGTTCAGCCTGGAGAAGAAAAGGCTCCAAGGAGACCTTATAGCAGCCTTTCAGTATCTGAAGGCGACCTACAGGAGAGATGGGGAGGGACTCTATCAGGGAGTGTAGCGATAGGCTGAGGGGTGATGGTATTAAACTGAAAGAAGGGAGATTTACATGAGATATTAAGAATAAATTCTTTCCTGTGAGGGTGGTGAGACACTGGAACAGGTCGCCCAGAGAAGCTGTTGAGACCCCATCCTTGGGAGTGCTGAAGACCAGGTTGGATGAGGCTTTGAGGAACCTGGTCTAGTGGGAGGTGTCCCTGTCCATGGCAGAGGGATTGGAACTAGATGACCTTCAATGGCCTCTTCCAACTTAAACCATTCTGTGATTCTATGATTCATTTCTTCTTTCCACTGCACTTAAGCAAGACAGATTAATTTCTCTTCCCATAGTTTAGTGGAGATAGGATGCCTTTAAGAAGCCAAGGCATTAAAAATCCACCTTTTAAAAAATGCGTATGAGAAGCAAACAGTCCAAATCCCGTGCTCATTTTCTCCTCTGCTGTGCCCCAGAACTGGTTCATTAAGTAATACTGATAGTCAGGAATAATTTCTGCTCACCTCCAACTCACTGTGAGCTTTGCATCTCTTGCAGAATCTGAAGAACCCTAGCTACGTTCATTCATACTCAAGGAAATTCTCTGTGAAATTAATCTTCTGTGGGGATTTGAGGCTGAAAAACTGCGTCTTAGAACACATAATTTTAAAAGATATCTTTGTTCATACTTCAGGTCATGGCACCCTCCATTAGATTGTCCATTTCTATTGTTTATGTAATATCATATTGTCTTTATTGTCCATTTATTAATTCTTCCAACTATTTTCTGATTATCCTTAGAAGAAACAGTCCAGGTATCTTATTCATACATTCACTTGCGACTACATTTGCATCATAGAAATACCCCATCTTACTTCTTTTCTTATTATAGAAGATCCACAAATAAAAGATGACAGGTGTGCAGCTGTGAAGCTGCTTAAAGCCTCGTTAGTCTCTCTACAGTCTTCTGCTTTAAAATCTCCAGCAGTTCATGAGGAACACGAAGCTGTGTTCTCACAGCTTCTACGTCTCTAACAGTACCACAGTGCCCAGCAGCACTCACTTCATGTTGCCCAGTTCCCAGAGAGCCTTTCAGCTTCCTTCCACATTCTCATTTTCTACTTTTTGAAATATGTCCCATTTGATCTGCTTAAGCCAGAACTGTCCTCCTTTGCATCTAAAGCTCAAACACACCAATAAATTCCAACAGGGTAAAAATTTATTGTCTGTTACAGGCAATTTAGTAACTAGCCATTTTTATGGTCTTAAAATACAGTAAAGATGGCATTTAATAAATCTTACACAACTTCCACTGCTGGTTATCGTAAGTTGGAACGAGCCTGTGTTTGCCACAAGCGAGGCATGCAGCAGGGAGATTGCATGGCACAGCTGACTTAATTCATTAACTCAGACACAATTTGAACCCTTATTCTATTTACCAGTGTGATTTCCACATTGCAGCTGAGAGACAGACTGAAGCCCAGAGCACTCCTGAGATATGGGGCTCCTTTTGTGAACGTTTCCTTGGCACTCAATTTGTGACAAGTCTGTTGTGTCTTTGGAGAAGACAACGTTGCAGTCCTTTGGCCTGCTCAGTCTGCCCAAAGCCAGTGAGGTGACACCCCACCAGGACAGGCTGAGTGGACAATGGTGTCTGTTGTGAGCCTGTCCACACAGCAAGTTACATCACTCCTGAGGATGAAGCACACCCAGAAGTTTTTCCTCCTGCAAAAATCATCTGGGTCACACAAGACACTCCATCAAGCAATGAGTATGAAATAGTCAATAGAGCCTCGAGCTCTACCTCAGAGTGAATCCAATAGCAAGTTAAATCTAAATTAAAAATCAATAAGCTTTGCTATCCAGCCCGAAGGACACACTTTGGTGATCAGTAACACAATATTTTTCTGTCCCCCCCTCTCCTCCCCTGTTTTTGTACTGGAAGTTTTGCTAAACTTGTGCTAAAAAAAAAAAAAAAAAAAAAAAAGAGCTGTTTCTCCAGGTGCAAGAGGCTTACTTTGACTACAGTCACGAGAGGGTAGGATTCTTGCAAGTTTTGACTTCATTTGGGATCCAAAAACAACTTGGCAAGTGTCACTATTCTGAGACAAAACAAAAAGTTTGCCCAATTCCTCCAAAAACGACCTTTAGTTTGAAAGAGTAGGAAAGAACAGCAGCTGTTTTATTCCTGGAAAATACTCTCGGAACATGAAATGCATATCTTTCTAATTAAACTTGTTCAGAAAGCACTGTATCCAGGGGGGTTACATTGTACAAATAGGGTATTTTTCATCTCATTAATATCAGAACAGCCTCTCATGGAAATGAAAATAAACACTATAAAAATGGTTTGTACTACGCAGCATTTGAAATCCCCTCTGAGACTTTTGATAGCAGGAGAAGTTCTAAAGCTTTGATTTAGGAGCTAGTAAACTTCCACAGTTTGCAAATCAGATCAAGTTTGACGATTTAAAGCCTATGTAACACGGAACATTAAAGATTCAAATGCCAGACGTTTTTTGCCTAAACTGTGCTTTCTATTAACAATAAAAACACAAGCAAGAGGATCCACAGAGCGGACATTAGCTCTAATCCTGGAGCCAGAAAGCACCGTGGTTGTTTTGGCTTCCTGCTTACTTATATTCTAAAACTAATTTCTAGCTAGTGAGCATGACAATGTTAATACTGCAGTGCTCAAACTTTATTAAAGAACAGCTAATGCAAATATTTGATCAAATGACAAGTGGCATTGTTTCTATTGACAAGTATTGTTTGTATTACTGTGACCCACAGGAACCCTAGTCAACAGCCAGAAAAGCAGAGACACAAATGATGACAGCTGCCACAACGTGTGCAGATAGATGGAAGAAAGCACAATTATCCCCTTTTCCAGTGGATGAAAGCCTGGCAGGAGCTTTACTCTCCTGAAGAGCAGAGCAAGGGAAGGTCACAGCCCAACTTCTTCCACTCCACAGAAATTATTTTGCTTGAAGAAACAGAAGTTTGAAAGGAAAAGCAACATGAGACTGGACTACAATGACGCACCTGCTGAAGCTCTTCTCCTAGCTTCATTCTGTACAGCCCAAAAGCAAGCAGAGATGTTGGGACCAAAGACTATATTTTAGGTCTGCAGCTGTGATGGTAGGTGTGCTGGGGAAAAGGCTTCTGCCTCTTTTCTTCAAACTCATGAAGCCTCTGGCTGCACACCAGAGATGGGACTTAGAAATAAGTTTCAGCCTTCCTAGGAAGGATCACACCACCACTTATCATCAAAGTGTCGCATCAAGGTGACCTAAAAGGCAGCCCATACTGAGGCACTCAGTCTGACTCTTCTTCACTTACATTTATGCTTCCAGTGCCTTTCTAACAGGTGACTTCTCCACACTGAAGGATAACCTCAGAGCAGCACCGTGACATGGAGCTTCACCTCAGTGCCTACAGGAGGAGTCATGGCTTCTGCTCAACAACTGCAGCTTGAAACACACTGTGTTGCGGTGGGTGGTATGAGAAAACAGCTGCTGCGTTTGCTCTGCATAGCCCTGCAAGCAGGCTGCGAGCCACGCTCAAGCTGCAGCTTGCTGTGTTATCATGGGGGAGGAACGAAGAGGGAGGGAGCTTATCAAAACCAAATACCTTATGAAACAGAAAAATTCCCTTCGCAGTTGAAGGCAGTTATGGCACATTAAGATATCAGTGTCGAGTGACACACTACACTGAAAAGGTTATTTTGCATCACAACCAACAGCTGTGTTGAAAAAGGACTGAGAGTAAGAAATGGGATGTAGAAGGAGAGGGGAGAAGAAATGAAATTAAACTCTAAGAACAGGGTTCACACCAAGCCCCAGACCTTGGACGACAGAGTGCAGTCTCCAGTATACAGCTGATACTTAGCACATGGCAGTCTGGGAAACCAGCACGATGATAACTGGCAATCACAACAGAAGTGCCAAACTTCTACTGGGCTGAGGAAAATCACATGCCACTCATCTGACTTCCCCTGTTATTTCTGTCCGCCCGAGAAGGGAGAACGAAGTGATTTTATGACTGCATCTGGCAAACCACCATAAATATTTTTACGAATCTAGTACAAGCCTCAGCTCCCATGCATACCAAAGCCAAAGGCTGATCAGATTCAGCATTGGGTTCAGGTCAGTTTAAAAGCATAAAGCACTTAACTTAGCTCTGAACTTTATTTAAATCTCCCCTTGAAGCTTGAATTCTGACTGAACCCCCTTTCCATTGATATGAGAGGTTCAGTGCACACCCTGATATATCATCAAAATTATCCACACGTGTGAGACACTACAGCTTGCAGGCAGGAAATTAAGAACTCCCTCAGGGGTACAGAGAGATGACATACGCTTTGAAATTCAAGTTGTGAAAAAAAACAACACCCCAGTAAGGACAAAAGCCTGCAAGACAAAAATACTCGTCAATCTACTCACAGTCAAGTTGCAGCTCAAAACTTGGCAGGATGTATACATAATAATAACCAAACCAAATTTTGTACAAAACAAATAACTGAGGAAACTACTTATGCTAACACTAACATAAAATCTCTGCTAATTCCAAGGCCTCCCTTAATAGGAGGTTGATCTGATTAAATGCCAACTACCTTCTCTAAGGTGGTGAATGCTTTAAGGTCCTCCTGAAGCTGGTGGGAAATCAGCAAGTTCAATGCTCTCCGCAGTAAGGCCCTGTAAAACAAGCACTTGAAAAGACTGGAAAAGAGACAACATGAAGGATCAGCAAGCAACACAGAGAAACAGGAGAGTTTCTGCCTCATTGCCATCTGCCCTAGCACAAGAATTAGACAGCTTTAAAAGAAGCTGACAGGCAACAAAACATTTTTGCGCCCAAGACATACTTAAGCTGAAGGACCATTTGTCACAGAAAATTGCCAATCAGAAATATTTTATAGTGGTACCAAGGGTGGCTGGATAAATCCATGTAGAAAGATTAGTCCACATTTTTAAATAGAAAAATGCCACCTACAGCTCAGAAGCAGACAGCACGTCAAAGAGATGTCCCTATTTTCCAGTCCTGTTCTTACACCTCTCCCCAGGAATCTCCTGTTGACCACTATTTCCTTCTGAAAGTCAGCAGTGTACTGAACAAAGCCAAGGGTCTGGTAAATTAGCACCCTCCACCAAGACAGAAATCATGATCTGCTGCTCAGGTGCTGTCTTTGTAGGAGCTTTTTCAGCAGAAAAAGAGGCTTTCTCGGTTCAGTGATTAGCCTTCTTGGTTGATTTTGCAGCTCTAGGGGCTTGTTCCTATTGTGCCTTTCACACTCCAGGTTTCTATTTTATTTTAGCCATAAGATCAGCCCAAGATGCCTTCTGGGACTTCATAGCAGGACATGTGCTCTCCTTTCTATCTCTTTAGACCAACTCTTCTTGTCCCAGACTAACTGTGGAGCAGGCTGGACTGTTGGGCTGACCTTGTACTGCCATAGGTCTTAATTCCATGCAATGCAAACAGCAACCACTTCCTTTAAAAAGTGCCCCTTTTCCAAACTGTTCTTGGGGATATACTTTTGTCTGCTAGCAAAATTAAATGTCTTGGTTGTGCAGATCACCCATGGAGATCAAAGGGATAGACTTCAGTCTAAAAATGATTGATTTAGGATTTCGATTTTTAAGTGTTTTGAAACATGTGTTTGTTTCTTTTTTAGAATGTTTCTGGAAAAAAAAATCTGTTTTGTCAGTTGAAAAAAGCTATTGTTTTTATTTGAAATGGACAGAAGAATTAGACTTTCCATCAAAATAATTCGTTGACTGCAAAAAGATTGATTTTTATATTTTGGAAATACAACACTCTTTGGAATAAAAGCACTTCATTTTGTCTTGCTTAAAAGCAGCAGTCAGCCTTTTAGGTTTGAACGTGGTATCCCGTAGCACAAAAAAAAGACAATATAGAGAAGAGTTGGGCTATTTATCTGGAAAAAAAAATTGCAGTAAAACATACTTTGGAACCAGGCAGGTGAAGAAAAGTACTTTTATATAGTAAAAAGACTAAATTTTTTTCTGTTAAAGCTCTGCTGACACCTCTTCTTTTGCTCACAGGATGTTTAAGTTTTGTCTTTAAAACTGGCAGGTTTTGAAATCCTCCTAACGTACCTTTCAAGAATTCAGACATGATGAAAATCCCTTTTAACTAAAGAAAAGGCACAAATGTTCAACATTTCTAAGAATTCAGCCATTTATTTCTTTAGGATGTATGATACTTTTTATGTGAAACCGATACAGTGATAAATAGGAAAATACACAAAAGAGTAAGAAAATACTTTTTGTACAGATCAGACAGAAGTTGTCTGCAAATGAAACACCTTCCTGAAGACATGCTCCTAGTTCTGTAGAATAAAATGTTTTACTGAAAAGTACCTAACAGAACTCCAATGGACTTAAGAGTTCTTTAAAAGAGAGGTATATTTGACCCATAAACCTCTAATATGCTTTTGTATGGTCAAGGGACTGATTAGAAACAAATTCAGGAAGGAATTCAGGACCGAATCATTGATAATTCACAATTCACCCCTCACAAAGGTGAACTTACAAAAACAGTACATACAATAAGCAATTCATTCAGCTTTCTCTGTTAGCCAGAGTTGCACAACTAACTACCACAATTTTATTGCAGATATCTTTATAACTGAGAGGTGAGGCTATGGCTTTTTGAGAGAGACATGTTCAATACGAGGATTTTTGTACACGATGATGCCAGATCATGACAGAGGCACTGAAACAAACATCAGTAATGGAAATGCTATCATTGAAAAACAATGTTTTTGCAATAGCCAAGCAAAAGATATTTTTGTTCCTTCCCAAAACAATTCAGGCGAGGCTTCCTCGAATTGATGTGTGTCTTTGTCAGTTTCTTTCTCTTTGGAAGTCCCTTCTTCCATTCAACAATGAAAACCAGAACACAAACTCGGAACCAAATATTTCCCTGGCTCAACCTCATTGATTTATTTGCAGCAGGAATGGATCTGACAGCCTACATCACAACAAACTATGCATGGATTCCAAAGGCATGAATAATCCCCTCTAGGCTCAGAAGCAAAACACACACACTATTTCCATCCATTCTTTTGCCACTTTAAAATACGCTTGACCTTACTCTTTGCTCAGTGCTCAACACACGGTGGCACATACAGATCCCCGACATGCATTTTGTAAGAGAAGACTTTCAAGGCAAGCTCTGCCAGAGCCGAGCTGGAAACACAGAAGTGGTTTAGTGGAATTGGCTGTTAAAAAACACTTTTAGCAGGCTTCTTTCCCCAGAGCTGGTAGCTGTTTTCCAAGAGGTACACCACCTCCTCCTAGACTAGGATGCATGTTCTCTTCTACTTCAACAGCCTGGCTTATCCCCAAAAAATGGTTGTTCGTTGGTAGCACATCTCTGGATTCTGCCTGATTTGCTTCAAAACATCAAGACTCTCACACACCTTATTATACAGCTTCAACAGCTCAGCCCACTAGTGCCGAGACAAGAATAGCTGGCCTTCCACTGTGACCACCCATCCAGTGTCCAGCTACCCTCCTCCTCAGGCTCTACACTTCCCTATGAAGTTACTGCCCAAACTGTCCAAAACCCTCTGTTTAGTTTCCCTACATAACCTGATTTGACTAATTTGGCACAGCCTTTGATTACCTTTCACTGAGAAGCAACTGAGAGTATTTAAAGGTAAGAGCCACGCGCAGTTACTGAACAAGCTCTGCTTTTATCTTCAGTCTCCTTAGTTTTTTGCCATAGTTCAAGTCTCAACAATTATTTTGTAAGGCTCTGGGGAAGCCGTTGGGATTTTCTTGTCTGCTATCCTTAAACAATAATTCTGCTAATTCAGGAAGACTGTAACACAGCTGTAGAAATGCAAGATTAGCTCTAGCTCCAGCATTTGAAATCATGTGCAGCTCTCGGGCACAGCCATGTAAAGTGCAACAGGCAACCAAATGAAGGATAAGCAAAAGGTGCAGTTACACACACACACAAAGAGTAAAATCAAGCACATGTGAAACACAAGAATTGCAACAAAGACCTCAGTTGGACCCCTGCAATTACAGAGAAGAAGTTTTGAGCAGCTGTGCACTACAGATAGACTAGAACTGAGAACAGAAGTCTTAGCACAGGAATTTTTAATTAATCCTCGACTTGCCACAAACCAGCTGACCTTTGTCTCATTCTGTTGGCAATGCATAAGCCAGTTTAACTAAATCTGCAGTCCTCCAGATGGGACATCTGTTAGATTGTTAGATAGATAGATAGACAGACAGACAGATATTCAGACAGATGGATGTGTTAGTCTTTTCAAACTGTGGATAAATAATTTTCCTCTACAGCCATAAATCCTTTAGAAATATGATATTCCAGCTTGCTGCAAGCATGTGTGCCTGTATACAAGGAAGACAGACAGAGGGAAGTTCAGAGCCTATGACTCCATTTTATTGATCACCAGCCATGGCTCCTTCACACATAAGGGATCTACAAGATTTTTTGGACAACTCTGAATTATCTGTAGGACTAAAAACAAACAAAATGGCAGATTCTTGTCTGCTGACACTAATACCCAGGAGCATACACTGCCTTGCTGGTGACACACACACCATCTGCATGTTTTAGGACTACTCACAGAATTGCTGGGACTTGCCAGTTAGGTTTCAGAACTGAAAGGCTGAAAAAAACCTCAGAACCAAAAACTCCTTTCCCTTTGATGAAAGGAAAAGGTAGAACATCAAAACATATGTCAAATGTACCATTTCGCACGGGAAAACATCCCTTTCCAGGGATTCAACACTCACGGTCTCACAGCAGTGAACAGATTTTTGGTGATGTTTATGCAGAATTTAACACAACGCCTGTGACTCAGACACATGGCACTACTGCCATGTGAATTATTACTCTTGATAACAATAACAATAAAAATGAGTAATAGCCAACAGGAGTAAAATTTATTTTACTGCTTGGGCTCCCTATAGAGATATGGCTTAGAAAAACCTTCTGACACACAATACCATGTACACCCACTTGCCACAGTGGGGTGCATGTGTGTGTTTACAGACCTCCCTCTGAGTCTCAGCAACACAAAACATCCATGTTACAGCCAAAGCTGCAAGATGTCATGGGCCCTGCTTTGTCTCTCGAGGTACCAACAGACCCTTTGCGTGGTGGCCAAGACACTGTTCATCATAAAAACATGCTTCCTATGAATCTCTATGACTAGTCACCAATTAAGTGATTTATTTTTTTAATGCCTGACAGACTCCAGACCTGTTAAACGTACACTAAATATAGAGGAATCAGAAGGTCAATCTCTAATGGAGACAATTGTCTGAAGTTTGTCTGCATACGGAAGTTTGTTGGTACTTCTGCAGAACCACTAACCCAGGCCACTTCTGGTCCTCCAAGAATAGCAATGCATTTGTCTTCTTTCAAACTGTAACAAGGTCTGGAAGGTAAACATTTTCATTTATATTGCTTTATTTTGCAACATTTACTAACTTTCAAACACAGTATTTTCTTATTCCCAGAAAAACTTCATAATCCCTCTGCTGCAAATTAAATATAATCTTTTACTGGGTAATAAACATCAGGCATCTCTGCAAAGAGTGAAAGAATAAGGATTTCATTGCAGTACCCTGCTCCCATGGAATGGTTTCTGATATGAAAACCCAAATGGAAACAGGAATCTGCAAGCAGAAGTGCGAAATGCAAGTGAGAAGTGCAACTGGATAACTTCCATCAGATCTTTATCCAAATTCAGACCTGT
>KZ506097.1:258897-270113 GCA_002844005.1 Limosa lapponica baueri | reverse complement strand
ATATAGCTGCTTTAGCAGAACTCAGCTCCTTTCCCCAGTAAGACTCCAAAGCATCTTTGAAAATTTGGAGTCTTGAAGGAATGGGAATGGTCGAGCCCACACAGAGGGCTGGGGAGCAGAAAGGGCCACTACAGAGAGTCCTCAAGCTCAGGTGAAGTTCTGCTACTTGTTCCCAGAAGCAAACCCAGTGAGTGTATTGCAAGCTGCAGTGAATAGACAAGTCCAGAGTTCACATATCATTGTGTAGCACTGGAGAGCAGCAAGATGTTTTGAGAGGAAGGTCTTTTACTTGCCATAGGCTACAATCTCCTGGCCTAATGTCAGAGCATAGCAGTGACTACTGACTGGAATTAACACTAACACTTTGACAACATCATCAGAGTCTTTGATCTCATGTTTAAATCACCAGACAAACAACTCTGAGTTGTGCTGTCTTTTATAACTTTGTCTGTGGAAAGAGATAGGCATCCCTCGAGGATGACTGAAACCACGGCCTACGGAAAGACCACAGATTAAGGAGATGTCTAATTTAAAATCTCAGTTAAGTAGGTGGGAAGACGGCAGAGCAAGCTATTCAGGGTAACACTGGATGGTAAAAGGAACAGAAATTAGCAAAGGCAGGCAGCAGAAATCAAAACCGACACTGAACTGTTAGCATTGCCTAATTTATTCTTATTTCTAACTACCTTGAGCTGAGGTCTTTCAGCAAGGCCAATGGGATACAGAAACTAAGTCCCGGTAGCACTGCTGACTTGCAGTAGGTGGTGAATAGGGAGGGGTAAAATTGGTAACATAAGCAGGATTTGGCAGTAAAGATCAGAGGTTTTCCCCTGACCTTTTGAGAAACTAGTGAGCGTCACAAGTGTAACTTTCTCAAGGCTTCTGAGTTTGAAAGCATGATTTCATAGAATCATAGAATAGTTCAAGTTGGAAGAGACCTTAAAGACCACTGAGTTCCAATCTCCCTGCCCATGGACACCTCCCATGCCCCTGACACCTCCCACTAGACCACGTTGCCCAAAGCCCCATCCAGCCTGGCCTTGAACACCTCCAGGGATGGGGCATCCACAACTTCCCTGGGTAACCTGTTCCAGTGTCTCACCACCTTCACAGAAAAGAATTTCTTCCTGCTATCTAATCTAAACCTCCCCTCTTTCAATTTAAAACCTTGTCCTACCGCCGCACTCCCTGACGAAGAGTCCCTTTCCAGCCCTCCTGTAGGCTCCCTTCAGGTACTGGAAGGCTGCTATAGGGTCTCCCCTGAGACCTTTAAGTGTTTAAGAAACACTTGACACATTGAGATCCGATAATGACTCAAGACAGAAAAATAACGTAGCTTGCCAGAAAAAGTTCTCTGAAAATTACTTTTTATTGTTTTTGATTTTTAAATATTGGATTCAGCCAATAGCCAGGAGGAAAAATAGTTCAAACCATTTCATGGTAGCTCAATGCACCAGTACCCAGTCACTTGCACCTATGTGGAGTATGAAATCATGAATGTTTGAGAAAAGGACTGTCTTTGTCCACTTGGACTAGAAAGGAGCAGATTTCCTCCCCAGACAATGACAGCTAGGCCAATCTGCCTGTGGGCGGTTTAATTAAAGATCTGTGATCTCCTGGCATTGAATAGCTATGTTTCCCCATCCTTATTCTTCCTTGATAAATCCCTTGCTACCATCACGATCAGAAGCATCTGCTCTCTGTCTGAGGGAAAAACACAATTCTCTTTTAATTGGCAACATACAGAATGCAATACTAGAAGTGCCTTTTTTTTTTCTGGCTTGCACAAATCAGGCTGATTTGCATTTTGATGCAGTATGTGCAGTAATGAAGTACAGAGTTAAAATAAAATCAATTGTTCATATGCTGCATAAGCTGCTTGCAATGACCTGAAACAGAAGGGAATTCAAAAGAACAAGAACATGAAGAGTCACTACATGTAGCACTATAGAAGGAGAAGCAAGTGTATTTCCCAGTTCCAGCTGCCCACCAGTTCAAATCCTGGTCAAACACACTTAGGCAGTTACTGCGCAATAATGATCTTGTTTATGCTCTGATTCTTGTCTAAACTATGCTTCCTGGGAGTTTAATGTCAATCTAGTCAAGTACAAAAATTCACGAGTGGGAACTGGACTGTGGTGAATGGAACAGTGACCGAGAAGGCTCCTGACAACACTCAGAGGGTCAGTGATCCCAAGCTGAAACACAAGACACAAGCACAAGTTTAAAAAAGCAAGAGAGGAACCAGATTGCTGGTTGTGAAAGGAGAGGAACTCATGCTGCCATCAGCCCGCATTATTGTGGCAACATGACTGCAGAGTCCTCAGAAGTGCCTCTGAAGTAACTCAGAAGATCCTATATAGATTTTGTGGCTACACATTAATTGCTTACAGAACTGCTACCAACAAAACTGTTACTTCAGTCATGTAAACCAATATTTACTTTAGCCCTACATTAGGGGACAGGCCACATACTGGCTTATTTTTTAGGCAGACTTTTCATTGCTGCTTTTATCCCTTTAGACTCCCTCCCTGCTCCCCAGTGCCTTGTCTCTGGCATCGTGTGACTGGCAAAGCTGGTAATAATGAATCCCAGATGTTAAACTTATTCTTACAAGCTGGGGGGTGGGAAGCAAACAACCCCACCCAAAGCAAAGAAACAAACACTCCCAGTCCTGGGAAAATTGGACGCAATGAGGTCCACCCATAATTTAGTATTTTTCAAGGCCAAAATCAAACTCCAGATGTGGCATTCATCTGACCAAATGTAAAGATATACCTCCAAGCTTGTGCCCTCAGGATCTCTTTCATAATCAGTGAAGAATAGGCATGTGCATCTGATCTGAACCATCAATCTTGGGACGAGTTAACCTGCACCCAGGAAAGCGTCCTAGAAGTGTCCTCTTCATTGGCCCTGTAGAAGGACTGGACAAGCTGAGAAGTGGACACCTATACAGGATACGTTCATGTTTGGCCAGATACATCTCATTTACAGCGGCCTGGGATACCATTGGACTATTCTGTGTTCCGCTTAACGGTTTGCTCTGTGCCACACTGGGGAACACCAAATAGCTATGCTCAGCTGTAAAACACCGACTGCTGCTAAGTCTGTATTGCTGTGTGAAGTTCAGACAGCTGGGGCGTAACATCTTCATCTAACTCATGTAAAATTCAGCATGTGTATGTAACAACAAGCAGTACTGAGGACATTCTCCGCTGCACGGAGATATTTCTAATCGCCACATAAAGAAAAGACAGAGATTCTGCAATATTTTTAATTTCTGAATTATGATCATTCACAGTAAGTCCTCACTTTTAAAACATTATAACTATAAAGCATTGGAAGCAAAATAAAAGTGTTTCATTTAGAAGCACATGCCTAAATATTCTCAATTTATGTAACTGAATCTCTCTCCAGCTGTGGAAAATTTTTTTCCTCAGCCTTCTGATCTTTTTCTTCTTTTTTAATCTAGGCTTTTACGATTTTATTCTTTTGATTTATTTCTTTTTTCTGTTCATCTCATAATATTGAAGTTACAGTGGCAATATCAGTAAATAAAATACTGGACCAGCCAGTGCATCCACTGTGTGGTTCTTATGCTTTTGGCTGCTCTGAATGTCATTACTCAGAAAATACTACCTCCCGCCAGTCTTTATTCCTACATTGCACAAAGCAGACCAGCAAAAGATTCAATTCTTCCATCCCCTTCCAGTCCAGCTGAATTACAGTGCTCATTATCATTAGCAAATTGCAGCAATAATGAAATAAAAAAAATACAAAGCGGTTTGTAAAAACGACACTCATAAACACTAAAAAATGCTACCCCTGAAACCATGTCATTTAATTAGCTTTTTTTTTTTTTGCTAATTCATATAGATGATGCTTATTATACATTCCCTCTTCGATTGCTATATGGCACAGTGATGGGAAAGCTAGTTTAGAGCACTGAGTGCTACATAAGCTGTATCAGTTCCCAGAGGATATGGAACAGGACCCCATAAAGCAAAACACTACAACTACAGACCACTCAGTTTTCTAAAGCTAGATTCTTGCCATTACAGATGTCAAAGACCTGCAAAAATGCAGCCAGAGCCTACATATGAACCTTTATCTTTGGTTGAGACTGCAAGAAGCCCGAAACAAAAGCTCTGAGGTAACACTGTTTGAAAACAAAATAGGAGGTATCTCCAATGGCCTCATGAAGCCTGTCCTTCAGAGCACACACAGTTGAAGAGGGATTCAGTGATGAAGAACTCTGACAGTGCTTTCCAAAGCAATTGTACCCTGTGTTCAGAGCAGGGTTTAAAGAGTACAGCTCTTGTCAATTTGGCCCAGGACAGCTGCATTAAAAAAAAAAAAAAAAAAAGAAAGGGGGCCAATCCCTAATTTCATGTGGGTGGAAAAGACAAGCATATTCTTCCCCCAAAATGTAATGCCAATAATGCTGCAATATATTGTGTGGCAGATAAAAATCATTCTGCTCTGATGTAGTCGCTTCTGCAGTGCTATGAAAATAAATTCTGGAAGTCAGCACCATTTCCCCAAAGCCTTACTTGCAGGTCCTTATTGTGCTGCAGAATCTCTTTCTAGACAGCAGCAGCAGCAGCCAGAACCGCTCATTTATCTGCCCCGTTGGAGCTCTCTCCCTCACTCTTTGCTAATGATCTGTACCTGGTTTCCAGTAATTTCAAACTAGAGTTAGCAAGCAGCGGCTAAATCGGGATTATGCTAGTGCCTCACATACTGCTGTGTTTGCCCTGAAGTTCTAGTTGTTCCTGGAGCAGAGGTGCTAATTAGGCAAATGGGACCTTTCCTGGCTGTTCCATAAACCATAAACCTTTATGGTTTTAAAACAGCAATACGGGTAAAACTGTACACAGACGTAGTGACACAAGGTCTTCACTGCCAGCTACATGCAACAAACTTTTTACAATACTACCTACATTCTTCCCCTTAATTCCACTAGCTCTATTAGTCAAAATAGCGACCCTTCATCTGAAAACTGCATTAGTTTCAATCTAAATTACATCAGCTTTGCTCAGTCAGTGCGACAACTTCACTGGCTGGTGTTGCAAGATCCTAGGAGAGTGTTAGAAACTCTGTTGAAATGGAGCATAGTTTGCCAAAACAATTAAATGCTCGCTAACCACCAGAATGGCTTTTATGTGCTACTAAACACATTCATATTCCAAATTCCAGTCCCCATGTGTAATCATTCCAACAAAATTGCAACTGATTGGAGCTATACCTAATATGGCATTGAGTTCCAGATTTTGGACCATGGTACTATGCTATGGGCTATTTCTGAATAAAATCTGTCTCATCAGCCAAGTCATAAAACCGACAGAAGGAGCAGTGGCACATTCCACTTCAGTTTATGCAATAGTTCTGCTTTTCCCCAATACAATCAACAGTTCCTCAAGCCCAGTGCAAGTATTTTACTAGCAATTTTTAAATATCGATATACATTTCATAGGTAACAAATGACCTAGCTGTTAAGGACTTGGCAAAAGCCAGATTTTTGACTTGGCTCTCCCAAGACTCTCCTCAATACAAACAAGAAGTAACTGCTGTCTGATTCTCCTGCTCATGTCTAGTGATGCAGCTACAGGACAATACAAAAAGCCAGATCTTGTATTTTAGAAAGAAAGAAAGAAAAAAGTTGCACGATTAGACAACCATTTGTTTCTATCTGCAGGCATAAGCTGGAAGACACAGGAATAAAGGACCTATTGTTAAAGCAATCTTCGATATTTAATTTTACTATTGCATCGGTTGTAGCATTCCTATTTGATGTTGGGCACATCACTAACAAAAAATGTCACATGTGACGCCTAATAACATATTACTTTTTTTTTTTTGATAACTAACCTGCAATGAAAGGTGGCAGGAGCTGAAAATACAAAAACTTGTGATTTTATGTTACCAGGGAAAGTATAAATGAACTTTCTGATACTTTATAGTAAGTATCTCAAAGCAGTGAACATATCTGATTTTAATCTCTCTGTACTCAGAGTTATGATATCTAAAACAGGGTAATACTATCACCTTAGCCACTTCAGCCTTGTGAAAAATACACGCATATTTGTGAAAGTCACACTGATGAGCACAGAAAAAGACAGAACGAACTATATAAGTTTGTTCTCAAATAAAAAACATGTTTTCATTAAACAAAACGTGGGTCCACAAAGCAAGCAATGAGAAACAGTTGAAACAGCAACAATCAAGTGTCATTGGGAACACCTGAAAGGAATCAATGTAGAAGTCATTTATGACTAAGTCTTTTAAAGATCTCACACCATATACACCCTTGATGCCACACTTGGGGTTGTAACAGCAACACTGCAGCAGGCATTTCTCAGCCTTCATGCTGTTACAGTAGATTTCTTTAATAAAAACCATGTAACAACACAATTTGCTGTGGGCTCTTCCCACAAATGGCCACTGTTTGCAGGAGGGATGTATCTGACAAGTGCACTAAACTACTGCTCCAGACTATCTCCCCACAGCGCAGCCATCAATAATAAGGATCATACAGCAGCACGTATTGCATCAGGTGGTGCGGAGTGGTAACTGTTAAACAAAAAACAGAACAAACCAAACATACAAACAAAAAAAAAACACCAAAAAAAAGTTAGAAAGAAAAGAAACCACACACACAACACACCAACAATGCTTTAATGCAACTGTTTCTAATTCTCAGTAATGGAATTAGAGGATTGTAGGGAAGTGAGGCAGTACATATGGCTTTCCATTCTCTGCTATTCACACACACACACGAAATCAGCAAAATCTTATTTTTGAAAGCTAAAAAGGATGCAGGAGACTGAGTCTGTTTCCTAGAGACTGAGATTCCCTTACTTTGAACATGCATCCAGACATAACTAGGCATACGTGGTGTCCAACAAACTTCCAGATAAGACAATCCTTTGGGATCCTTTTTCTGTCTTTTTGAGAGAAAAAATATTTTTGTTGATATCTTGTATCTGTTCTTCCCTTAACTTACTTTGCAGGTAATCAGCAACCTAACCCTGGAGCCTGAGGAGAGGGGTTTTTTCCTTAAGTTTTTCTAGGGCAACAAACAGCTTTCCATAAAACCTCTCCTGAAGAAGAAAAATGAAGCAGTTCTCCTGTATTCTTCAGATTCACCTACAGTTCTTTAATTCAGTTTACTTTAAAACAATCAGAACTGGGAGTTCTGAGTTCCCAAGTAAGATTCTCAAGCAAAGCCAAGCCAATCTAAAAGAAACAGATTTATCAACTCTTGTGTTGCTCCAGAGCATGTCACTTCCCACACTTGTTCTTTGTATGCACCTTTCCAGCGCTCAGGCTACGTATTATACCATCTCACCATACACAGCATGCAAGTCTTGGTCCAAGTCAGGTTTCTACTCTCCCAGCAATGCTAATGACTGGCTGTGATGCTCAGGGAAGCCACTTCCATACAAAGACAGAATTTCTCAGCCTCACACCAAGGAAAATTAAGAGGAATAAACAGCAGAGATAGATAAAGTGTCCTTAGTGAACAAAACAGACTGGGTACCTTCAGATTTCAGATGCAATTCTAAACTCAAACCAGCTTCCTCTGACTGTCTGCTGACATTGGGGATGAGTCAGATGCAAATGAATCCTGGCTTAAGGACTGGAAAAAAGGGTTCTGTTAACATCCTTCAGCAACATCCTAACCAAATTTTTAGTCGCATATAGCTGTGGAAAAAGCCTAGAGAAACCGCCTTCAGTGAAAATCTGCTCTTGGCAAAGAAAAATAAAAGCTCAGAAGGGTAAAACCCACTTCGGTCACTCATTTAAACACTGCAAAAGTGGCAGGAATATCTGCAAAGAACTGCCACCTTGCACCTACAGCAACAAGAAAGTTGCAAAGCCCATTGAAAATAAGAGACAGTACTCATTTTTAACAGTCTTATTAAGAAATGGTTACATTTTGCATCAGTGGACATTCCTTCTCAGTTCTAACCAGAGGAAAGGAAAGTGTAAGTTTCAGTCAGCAGCATAGTGAACCAACAGATCATTTATAACCAGCTATCACATAGGCAGAAACCCCAGATTTGCCAGGCATGGCAGGGAAATGACACATCTTTGGTCTGTCCTGCCAACAGCATCCACAGTCTGTTTATAATGTGAAGCATACACATATTTGGGACTGTAAGCTGAGTATCCATCTAGAAAAAACACAGCTCTGAAGAAAGAATGAAAGAATGTGAATATAAGCTGTGTCAATAAACGTTATCTTTAGATGCCTGACTAAAACTGTGAAGATCAAACTAATCCCCAACTATGGGATTAGGGTAGATCTTCCTCACATCAAACTATCAGGGACTACTAGAAAGGAACCAGCACCACCTTCTGCAACATGGCCCAACTTAATTACCAGAATTCTCTGAATATATCAAACAATTTCCTGCCACTTACAGGATTTCAGGCATTTAAGGTGCCCTTGGTCACCCTTCTTCATCAGCAGCAGCACATTGAAATTTAGTTCACTAATGTTAAACACCGTCAAAACACAGTTAATGGTGAAATTTAAGGTGATGGCTTGACATCTCAATTCAAACAGATACGAAGTCTTATGCCTATCTTTTTTAGCCACATGAGTTAATTAGTATCACTTTGAGCTAAAAAATAATCTCCATCACTGCAGTTTCACTATCATTTCAATAAATAATTTCACAGCATGTTGCGTGCATGGGTTTGAAAATAATAATTCTGAAATTGCTAAACCTGAAGTAGTAGGTTGGACTCATTCATTTAGGACCTAAACTCAGTTTGAGCTCTTAAATTTCATTTTTTGTGCTTAAGCAGGCTGCCTCACCAGAGGCACACTAGAGACTATCCTGTTTTCATGACTGTACAAGCTGTATATAAGCATGCTTACAAATCCAACAAATCATAGTCATGTATTTAAAAAGGTATAAGGTGTAAGATATTTTCCTGTAAACAGAGGAAGAATTTACTCAACTTAACAAAAGAACTCAGAAAAGACTTGGGTATAGTCCATCTGCTTACCATGCTTGAACTTTAGGATTCATCTAGAAGCATTGCTCAGATGTAACTTCCCTAACAATATAATCCACAATTCAAACATAGCACAGCTGAAATTTAAATAAAACATGAAGCTAGCATCCATGCTGGTTTGCTTAAGCAAAAAGCTTCAGATGGGGGGGAAAAAACACTCACAAATAAGGTTTGTTTCAATCATACACATAAATTGCTGAGTATGATACCAACACCAACAACGGTATCTTTATCAAAGCAATACAAAAGTAACAGTTTGACTCAAAGTCTCAATTGACTCGAAATTGGATAGTACAAAGGCACTTTTGTCTATACCAGAAATGGCCAATATGTATGTCTATTCTATGCTAGACTCACCAGTGTGGCATTAAATGATATTAAGTCCCCAGATCAGCCTGGGCAGATTTTCAGTGACAGAAACTGAAAGGTTGTTTGTTTTCAAATGGAATTTTGATCGCTTGCTGCCACTTACAAGTCAAAAATCTTTCTCAGGTCCAGGTGCTGAATGCTTTAAGAGAAGAAAAAAACAAGAAGTTGCACATCATCCATCTTTTTTTATTACTGTAATGTCCCACACTGCTTTTCCTCAGCAAGCACACCACCACCTACTTTTGGTCAGGGATTTTTTGTCATGGGTTTTGGGGTTTTCTTTTTGGCGGGGGTGGTGTGGGTTTTTTTAAATGGCTATGCCTTCATCTTCATTTCCATAGAGGGAGTGGGTGCCTTCCCCAAAACAGAGCAAGGACTGAATGCTATCCTGTCTACAATGAGAGCAGATACAGGAGGGAGCAAAACTCTCCTGTTCCTGCCCTTGCCCTGGTTCCCCAAACTCTGCGTATTTTAAGAGTCAGGCAGCACACAGTACTAAGGAACCTACAGTCAGTAATAGAGAAACAGTCTCATTTCCAAAACTGATTACATCTATACAGCTCAGAGAAGCTGCAGATGCCCCATCCCTGGAAGTGTTCAAGGCCAGGCTGGATGGGGCTTTGAGCAACCTGCTCTAATGGGAGGTGTCCCGGCCCACGGCAGGGGGGCTGGAACTAGATGGTCTTTAAGGTCCCTTCCAACCCAAACCATTCAATGATTCTACTACTTTGTAGGTTCAGAAAAAGCCTGGAGCTGAAGGCTGGAAGATAAAGTTCTTTACCTCTGGGAAGTTAGTAACACATTTCCATTCAGAAAGATTGAAGATCTTTCTTTGAAAAGCAAATGAAAAAAGGAAACACAGAATTAAATTTGAGACCCATGTGGTCTATCCCAGGGAAGGGCTGTACAATGAAGTTGTCCTCTCAGCTCAGCAGCTTTAAATACTTCAGATGGAATCACACAGCCAATTTAGTCACCCATTTATGCAGGTACGCCACAGATTTAGGCATTTAATTCTAGGTGGTGGAGAGCCAAGGCTAAAGTAATCCTGCATTTCCTGGATGTGCCAGGGAGATATAAAAACCTCTCGAGTCTTGAAATGGGTCATCTACTTACTGAGCAAATTATTCTCACAGGTAGGCTGTAACACAAAAGATGAACAATTATTTCCCAAAATCATTGCCACAACCACAATTAACTTCGCATCGCCATCAATAGAATCTAGCGCTGCAGGTGAGATGTTAGTGCGTAGGGTTCGACAGATGCAGGAAGTAAGTAGACTGAGCCCTTTTGTGGGACTGTGGTAGGATTTTACATACCTGGCTTAACAATTAAATGGGATTCAGACAGGATCTTATCTTCAGATACCTGGTCTCCCTCTTTTCCATTCAACACAGCTGAATGGAAAGACGCATTGTAATAACTTTTGCCAGACCACAGGTTTTTAAGAAGTCAATACTTCTTGAACCTGCCAAACTATCCATTTCACTGTGTATTACAGACACCTTTGAAATAAAATTAATCACTTCTGTCTGTCACTGGTGCATCAATGCAGAGAAGTGAGTATTGACCAAAACTCTGCCTTAGTCAGTAGTCTCAAGTACATCATAAGACAGAAACAGGTACTGTACAGAATAAGAGCATATCAAAGACAGAGTGACCATGCACCACCAAACGTGTATTTTTCAGATGCTTATTTCCACAGAAGAAAGGAGAAGTGGCTGGGTTTGGAGCTGCTACGCCAAAGAAAGGGAAGTGCAATTGCTGGTAACTTCAGGGACAGTCTGTGCTCCTGCAAGCCAACTCTGCCAGGA
>KZ506097.1:247646-258627 GCA_002844005.1 Limosa lapponica baueri | reverse complement strand
TCTCCAGATTAATTTTTAGTTTTTACCACAAGAAAAATACTAAAAAGGCGTTTCTTTGAAGACGATATGCAGGAAGGCCAGATGTGTCAGTCATGCACATCCCTCCACTTTCTCTAAAAAGAAGAGTTATGACTTCAAACACATTCCTATGTACCGCCAGGTGTGAAAAACCGTATAGCCCAGAGCCACACTGAAAAGGCCATTTCCATTTCATCTATTACTTTCACACGCTGCCAAACAGACAAACAACACAGAGGGAGAGATCTGGTCTCTATTTTAAAGTGTTTAAGCAGAAATACATATTCTAGTCAGGCTAGTGCAGAACTAAAGGTTCACACCGCTTTTAAAATTCAGTTAAGTGGTAGCACTTAAACAACCAGATCATATCAGACGATATGATCATATCATCAGATGGTAACTGGTAACAAGATGGTAACAAGAATAAATCTTGACACCTGGTTATTTAATATACTTTTACATTTCAATAACTCCCTCTCATTTAAGACATGTATTGGGGCCTGTATTTAGCTATGGCACTGCAAGAGATAGCTATCGGGTAAAACACCACAGCTCGTGCTGAATTCATCTTGTCCAGGCCAGGCGAGATCCGTTTGGGCTGCTTCAGGAGGTGGAGTTGGCTGGAGCTGGACCTTTCTCACACCTGAGCCAGTCCAATCCTTGCTCGCGCATCTTCATGTTCCACCACATCCCAAAGCGCAGATGCAAGCAAAGACAGCCGGATGCCCAGGCAAACCTGGAGATAGCCAAGCTCTTTGCTACTCTCCTTCAATTACCCCATACTTAACAGGAGGACACTCAGCCCTCTTGTCCGCCTGAGTAGCACCTAAACAGCCCTTTGCCTGCCAACCTTGTCCAGCTCTTCATTCCTGGAATATCACCACAGAGTCCGTTCCCTTCATTACAGCTGCATCATGTGAAATAATCCTTGAACAAAGCAGACTTACAGCTGTCATATGGAGAGCAAAAATTGACCCTCTGTGATGAAATACAGTATCTTCTACCACACATTTAGAGGCAATTCACTTTTTATATATAAAGAAGTAACATTGTAACATAAAAGCAGGAATAAAAATAGTTTCTAAAAATTAAAAGCTTTTCTAAACAGAGCAGGAAGTAACACCTTTTGTGATTTGGTACCCATGTCTTCAATCTATGGGTATCTCCAAACCATACACATTAAACTACCTGGTAGGAGACAATGCTGGAAAGATCAAAACCACAAAAGAATACACGGTGCCTATCTCTAGTAATTTCATTTAAGACAAAGTACAACAGGTTCATGTAACATTTCGTAGGAGAACAGAGGGGAGTGTTCCAAAATCAACTCTCATTTTCTCAGTTAGCTATTGCTGACTTTGATCACCACAGATCATTACCAAGTTCTTAGACCAAATAAAAAGCAGTCAGAAATAAAATAAGAAAACAACCACCCCGGGTTACACTTGACATGAGAAAAATGCACATATTTTTAACCAGATGGTTTTCCGTCTGAGTTATATGCTTTTATAATATGAAATCATTACTCCGCATAATAAGTATTACTACTTCTTTGCTTGCACATTTTTCTAAAAAAATTCTAAGAAAGCCTCACTGCTGCATCACCTGCAGCAGAGAATTGCAGGAGATGTTAAGAATTGGGAAAATAGTCCCTCTGGTGTCAACCTGTTTATTGACCAGCAGCCCAGAGCTGAAAACCCGATCAACTGTGCCATGGGGTCATGCATACTCAAGGAAGTCAAATATTTGTCAATATAATTTGATTTGGCTGGGATGGAGAAAAGAAAGGAAAACAGACAGGATTACAAAAAAGCCAAAAAGCCACCATTTTGTCCAGAGAAGACGTTAAATTATGGAGCTGCAACCTAGCCAAAATGTCTCATTAAGCCAGCCAGTGGGTAAGGATTCAGAGTACCCTTTTAAGAGCCTCTGGGTATAAACCTGAAGAGACAACTAGCAGACGGAAAAAACCTGGCTGTAGTAACTTCATTCCTTTCTGAACATGCAAACTTAATCCCTGCTTAAATCAGGGATTCCCTCCACCCAACTTCAGGCAATCAAAATACCTACTGAAGTCATTAATGAAAGACGACCTTTACAAAGCTATGAGGCACCAATAAACAAAATTAAGAACTCAGCTGCTGAAGGACCCTTTTAGAGGCCTTCAGAAGATCGACTCTAACCTTTAGCTGGCTGCAAGCAACCATGTTCCCACCTCAAGATCCTCAGGAAGGTATCTGAATCCAGTTCTAAGAGCATGGGTTTGAAGCGTGAAAAAAACTAAAATTGGTGTCCATACTTCTCACTGAATGCACCTATTTTTGTTCAGACTCTCTTTAATATAAAACCATGAGAGAGTTACCCATCCTACTTAAACAAGTCCACAGGAAAGCAGTTATCATCTGTGACTTGATTTCTTTCAAAACAAAGACAGGACATCAGCCCTCATCAAAATGCCATATGGTGGTGCCAACCTATGTTTCATGTCTTTCTGAGAACCGGTTTCTCAGAAACAGGGGAGCACAAATATTTGGCCTTCTAATTCATAGCAAAGAATTATTTTATGAGACATTTCAGTAAATGAGGGTAGCATATCAAATACCGTTTCTAAAAAGTACGAGAACAAGCTGCTATGTATTTTTCAGCAATAATTAACTGACCATCAACTCTGCAAATGCCACTTACTTTCTTTCATATGAAAACCGCTTTATCTCTCCTTCCAATATGCAACAGCTTGACAGAACACAACTGCAAACAGCTTTCCGGATCATTGTCCTTGGACTCAAATACAAGCGGTATTAATGTTCTTTTCCCCAGTGTTAAATGTTTTTGATAGCTAAGAGAAAGGCTCCATAGTGTAAGAGCTAGCTGCAAGATGAGGGCATCCCACTGCGGGCTGTATTTGGCACTTCTTTCCTATAATGTGAAAGCATGACACCCATTAGTATAATTGGGATTTACAAGCCTGCACAATGAAGCAAAACTTATAAAAGACCCAAGAGAGTGAACATAAGCTATCATCAACAGGGGTGAATTTGACGCGTAAGCCATAATGCTGCTACTAGAGCATTTCTGGCTTTCATGAAAAACAAAATTCTTAGTATTGTTTGGCATTCATACAGTTCATCTATTTTGTGCTTTTATGTCACACTGGTTTTTAAAGCTAAAGTGAAAAGCCAAAATAAACAAAGTCATCCTAAAACATGATACAGCCACACATTAATTAAAAAAATAATAATAAATCTTTGAAAGGGAGAAATTGCTGGAATAAAACCTGCAGGGAGACAGATGTGCAGGTCTCCCTTTTCTTCAGCTTTCCTGTTAGCTACTTTAAATGATCAACCTTATGCATACGGCACTCATTTTCTCTGAGCTACATTTGTGAAAGGATTTTTTTTAAAGAGTCTATTTCTTTTTAATTCTGTTCAAAGTACAATTAAAAGCTGGGAAATCTAAGCCACGGTCCTGCATCTGTCCACTAGAACTTGGAATCTCTCATGTCCAAACTGACTTCAAACACAATGGCTTATCTGCCCAAAAAGCTGCCCACATGCTGCTGTGTTATTTTAACTCATACTGTTTCTGCAATCTCATCCTAATAAACTGTAACTACCATATGTCTGTTTCATTCATGAACAAGTCATGCTACCTGACCCAAAAGTAAGGACTGGGATTTACAAGTTTCCCCTACAAGGAACCTCAAGCAAAATTAAGAGATGCCCAGGCCAGCAGAAAGGAATAATTAAAGAATTCAGTTGAGGTAGACATCTACTGTGTCTACATCCTTTCTACCCCTCAGACAGTGATTATAAAGCTTGTGAAACACAAATATAACATACTTATTGGGAGTGAAACTACAAATATAACTGGTCTGTTGTTAAACTGGAGATGATCAAACTGCTGAGCATAGAAAACAGCCAGAAAAAAAAAAAATGCAAACCCAACCAAAATCAGAATTGTTTATCAAAGTGTTCTTGTTTTGTACTTGGGAAGACAGTCCTGAAATGCAGTCATACTATCTCTACTTCAAAAATAACTAAAGAAGATGTTAAAGAGCAACTCCTAAAGCTTGACACTTTTAAGGCCAGCAAGTTTTGCTAACTTGCATCCAAGATTTGTAAAAGGGAAGGTCAAGAATTGTGTGGGAACTTCAGTGTTGTTCAATAAATTTTGGAACGAGAAATTTTCCCAAGAACTGACAAAAGTCAATGCTGGCGTAGTATCTACTGAGGGCACACAGCACAACACAGGACATTACATTCATGTCAGCTTGACATGATTCAGGGTGGGCAGGGAGGGAAAGAAGGGAGACAGCTGATATTAACCAGACTGGTAAAGAATTAACAGCAGGAAATATGGCCAAAGCCAACTTTATAAACAACAGATCCAATCTAATGAGATTACAATTTTTACATTTTCTAATCACATTTCCTAATGAGATTACAAGTTTGACCAGTAAAAGATACAGTATGCTTATGACACATTTAGGCTTTGTAAGGCATTTACCATGGCACATTTTGATGAAGAATTGAGAAAACCAATACCATACACATTCCACTGATTCAAAACCTGGCTAACAGAGAGAGCTTAAGCTACAATTATAAATGTGAAGCCATTCTCAAGCAGGTACATCTCTATCAAAACCCTCCAGAGGTATCAATTTTTCCTCTCTGGCACTGAATATTCTTTCAAAGACTTGAAAGTCAACATGAAAATATTCCTGGTGCCCTCTGTAGATAATACAAAGATGGTGGGAATGCATCTTTATCAGAAGGACAGGTGATAGACACGCAGCCACCAGATCCATTTGTAATCTGAGCTCCAGGAAAAGCACAAATTTCTGTATGTTCAAACAAAAAGTCACATGACAGAAATTAAGCCTCAGGAAAGGAAGAGGTTGTAGTCTGCAAAGGAACAACTCTGAGACAACACCAAATGACAAGAAAAAGTATGCATTTCAAAATTAGATGTTGCTACCTACCATCATATGGCAAGCAATATGACATTTCATATTTTTCTCCATGGTCTTTTTGTCTTCCGCTGCCTGTACAGTTAGACCTTTACTTAACACAAGCTATACTTACTGCAGCCTCATTATTCTTCTATCTGCCAGTGCTGATTTGTTCACATCAGCAGGCTAGCTTATGTTTCCTCAGGAACAAAGAAAAATGCATCCCTCTCTGTGGCACAGTGACCGTCATTGCTTTATCCTTCTCTCCAATCTTTACATTTTGGCAAATCCAATGTAGCATTTACCTTTCTCTGCGAAGGCACACAGCAGCTTCTGAAAAATCAATGATACAAACTGTTTAAACCTGTCCTCTTTATCAGCCCTTGAATTACTATTCATTGACGTGTATTTCTGAACTGACACACACATAGTATTTTTAGGACAGAGTGCAGTGGGCAGAGTAAGAGGAAGGCACATGTGGCAGCTCAGGAGAATATCCTACGAGTTTCAAATCAGGCTCAAGTCAGCCCAGTCCTGAGGACATGAACTTGCAATTTTTCCCAGTAAGCTCAAAAGAATTACCATGCTTGCAGGAACAGTCGACACATAAAGCAAACTGCTTGAAAATTAACTTTGATTAGATTCCCAGGGGATTCTTCCCAACTGCCTGCTGCCTTTTTTATGGGCTTGTTATTTCAATAAATATAAGCTGTGGCCTGCTATAATTTTCTGTATGCAAAAAGATTCTGTTTTCCACCTTAAACTGAACAATATATTTTAGATTAAAAAAAACCAAAAGCCCACAAACCAAAACCAATCAACCAAAAAAAAACCAACCCCAACTATTGTGGATGTGAACTCCATGTTCTTGGTAGGATGGAATGCAGTCATTAAAACACCAAACTGTCTGCTCTGATAACAGAAGCAGGGAGTGTGCTGGTCTTGCATTCTCATGTCAGATTTCCGATTTCCAGAGCCGCACAGGCCACATGAACCACAGCAATACAGAACAGTCCGAACTGCAGCAAGTAGCCTTCCAGCACTCACAGGTACCACCTTCACTGGTCATCTGCACCCCTCGCTACTGATCACAGCATCTGGGTACTACTCCCAGATGTCCCACTGTCTGCTCCATCCCATCCCTGGGTTCTCCTGCCTGTCTCTTCTAGCTCCTTCCAGAGCTTATGAGACATGCTTCCTCATTTCTCTCATGGGTTTGAAAACCTCCCTGTACCTTTACTTATATCATGAGTAGTTACACAGACAAGTAGTTTACTTCAAATTTTCTACTGAGCTTCAACTCCAGTTTCAAATGGCACTGAACTATATTTAATAGGGCCAACTAGATATCAACGCTACTTCTGCACACAGCTCTTGACAAGATCACACAGGTTTCCCAAGCTGCATTGCAAATGCTCAAGTTACACTCTTCAGTAAAAACCTTAGTTAGATTGCAGACCCTGCCCTCGTGTGACAGCAGTGATGTCTAATAATCTTACAAAAATGGAAAAATTATTTAGAAGCACTACATTCTTGCTTCATTATACACAAGGAAATCTGTATCAACACACAGCCAAAGATCTGAAGTTGTACTGAGCATACGAAAATATTCAACATCACACTGGGGTTTACCCTTTTCTTGGCTGTGCAACAAGGCCCTTAGCCGTGACTGACTTTTGCAAATATTCTCATGAGGTTTTACAGCTCAGAAAATGTCACTTTGCTGATGACGAAAATCCCTGCTCTGCTCATACTCCAAAACCCCCTAGAGGTATTATGCCAAACTGCTGCTTTACTACTGCTTAACCAGCCCTTGTATAGAGTAAATTCACGTTCAAAACCAAATACTTTGCATTTAAACACTTCCATTAATTTGTATTTTATAACTGGATTGGGCAGGCAGGGACGGGGCTGGCTGAGCAGAGTGGCCAGCTGGCCAGCTCAGGGGAGCCAGGAATTTTGGCAGAGACTGACAATACTCACTACTGGCTTCTGCCCACAGAGGTGGCCAAGAAGATACAGCAAGGTCCCCAGCAGCCATGGGCACCCACTACACCTTCTCACCGTGCTACCCAGCTGTAACTGTCACACCTCCATTCCCAGCCCTGACCCCAACATCTCTTCTTGGCTCTAGAGGGAGCAGTTCTACCCATTTTACAGATTAAAAAAATCTGACACAGTTAACAAACCAGGAACAACACAGTATATTACCAAGGGCTGCTGTCTCTTCTCCTATTGTAACCACAGCATGGAACTGCCCCCCTGGGTAAATCTTTCCTCTAATAACATGTAATACAACATGAAGAACTGTGTTACAAGTCAGCCATTAAGTTCACACTGCTGCAGAAGACTGAGAGAGCACATTTAGTTCTTCAACGCTGTAGTAATACAGAAAACCAGAGATGGTCTTTGTCTCATTCTCTGTACAAGACAGATCTGGAAGCACTACCAGAGTATTTCCTCTAATGTTGTCCAACACTTACACAGAGCCAAACAATTAGAATTTCTTGTTGTCAGCATCAAGTTCACCTCCCTCTGTTCTTACCACAGTCATTGGAGCACAAATTAGCCTTTCAGAGACAAAAAAAAAGCAGAGATTACAGAGTAAGCACCATGTCTGCTGTCTGACCAAAGCCATTGCAAGTCTATACAGAAACAAATCCAAGCCAGAAAGTAAGTAGTTTGCTGCCTCACATACTTGCCCAGTAACCTCTGAAAGTGAAAGGTGACCCCAAAAGCCTTTCCAAGGCCTGGCAAACTCTTCAGAAGATAATTCTCCAAGTAGTTAATCTGGCTCTTATGTTGCAGAATTTAGCATGCAAGTACAGGATACCCAGGCTTTTCTCTCTGCAACTCCAGTGCACTGCGATCATGTAACAAGCCAATGTAAGAGATGTTATCTTACTTCAGCAACAGAAAGCAGTGCAATTGAATCCTCCATGAAACCAACACCAGAAAGACACGTGATAGTACTAGAAACTGTAGTACTATTAAGCCTTTAGGACAAAGGGCTTGATAGTACTAGAAACTGTAGTACTATTAACCCTTTAGGACAAAGGGCTAGTGAGCTTCAAGGGGCTCTGGGCAGCACCTATAGTCACTCCCAGGTTACTCCGCTCTTGCTGACATGCAAGGATATGGCCCTGGGAGACACCAAGAAAAGATGGTATGCAGTAATTGGAGCCTATCTAATTACAAAAGAGGCTGTATTTAGATAACTTGTGTCCCCCTCATCATCCCTTCACTCCCTCAATGTATGAGAGAGAGACCTCTGTTCTCAATCAGCCTTTTCCTACAACGAAACATTTCTGATACCACACAAAGGCGCCACAGCACTTTCCTGAAGAGAAAAAAGGATGCCACCAACTGTGGGCAGGGAAGGGGATGCCCAGCCTACCTCCAAAACCATCACCTTCCTCGGCTTTGGACTGGAGAGGTCACGCAAGCAGCTGTCCCCAGCTGCAAGCAGGGGTCAGACAGAGTAACAAAAGCCAGAGCAAGCAATGAACAGAAGAGGCCTGAGACACACCAGACAGAGCAATGTACGGCAGATGACAGTGACATCTAAAAGCTGGCATTATGCTAAAGAATTGCACTCGTAAAGCAACACAGTATCAGTATGTCCCCCACAAAGGGACAAAAGGGGACAAAAGAGGTCTTATAAGAAAGTTACGTGATGACAGAGATGTTAAGTTGCTTTAGACACTATATACTCTAAGGTATGGCTAATGGGTACAAAATATGGTAGCATATGCAGTAGGACTAAAGTAAAGGAAAATTTTAGGAGGACTTTTTTCTTGTTTGGTATTTGTAAAAAAACTGTGGTGGACTCATGCTTTTTAGTGCATCCTGCCTGAATGATCCAGCAACACTCACTGCTCTGTTCAGAAATTGTTCTTTTGAATGAAAATCAGACAAGAAAATGAGATTGTAAGGAAGGGAAAAACCCCCACAACCTTCTGAAGCTCTCCCCATTCAGCATTTCCAGAATGCTGATGCCCACAGACATTGCTTTTATCAGGCTGTGCTTGGCCAAGCGTGGCAGAGCATATCACACAATCACTGCTCCCCAGGGTTCACCATCTACAGTGGACAGGTGTGAAACGTATTTGCATAGGCAGGTTCACCTCAGAACAGAACAAAGAAAGACGTTATAAAAACCTCCTGAGCCCTGCCTGGAACTCATGCTTGCCTATTCCCTTCCACTGCATCAAATGCCAAAGATATTGCTGTTGTGGGCACTGCACTCTTCACATGCTGAGTGAAGGGTACTGAGATACTCTCTCCTGCTCTTCTGAGCTAGACACTCCTTCAATAACCTATCCTTGGTTCTCCCGAAGGAAGGAGGTTAGGCAAAAGTCTGGTGAGGACAGGATGATATTTGATCAGGCCCAGAGCGCAGCGTCCTTATGCAAACCCCATTTTCAGGCTCCATTTCATTTTCTGTTGCTGTATACCAGTAGCAATCAGTAGAGAAACACTTAATACCAGGGTAAAGAAAGGGCAGACAGGGCAGTCTGAAAGAACCTACTTTCAAATATGCTTTTTGCCCAGAACAATGTTTTCTGCCACAACCAGCAGGAAAGAGGTTAATGCTACATCAGACTCCACAGCTGCAATGCTTTGGCATCCATTCTATGATTCTACGATCCACACCCTCCCATCTGTGACTGAAAGGACCAGAGAATTATGCTACAACATCCCTGAGAAGCAGGGCACATTTCAGGTATTTTGCTGTTCTTTTAAAAGCTCTTCAGCAGTTTCTAAAGTTCTGCTGCACTCTCCCTAAGTATCTGCATTGCCAAATAAAGCCACTGCCGAGCGGATGCTCCTGATGCATACCACAGCAAAGCACTCCCTGACAGAAGCCCTACAGGAATACTGCTGTGCTCGCTGTCCTTTAGATGTATACACACTGCACTGCCTCAGCTTCTGTATATAACAGATCCCAGACAACTGACCTTTACTGCTGCCAAGATCTTTTCTCTGCTTTCAGTTACATCAACAACACCCTCTCCTTTTTTTTTTTTAACTTTCCCCCTATTCTTAAAGTTCTATCTTTCCTTTACTACTACTCTCCTCTGTCTCCCTGTATTATCTACAATTATCCACAAGTGTGTTATTTTAGCTCATGTTAGGTATCTCACCTGGTTCAGAAGTCTTTTGAGTATTTGGGGGGTTATACTTAGGAAAGGTGCTGGTTTTAATTATTTATATCAACTGCATTATCTGGATTCATACCAAATACAAGTACACTGTGCCCTAGAGAATTACCTTCAATTTAGCCTTTATAGGCTTGAAGGAAAGATAAGGTTGAACGCCACTTGTGAAGAAGATATGAAGTTTATCAATCAAATTTCAGAGTAGGGCTAAAAGGGAATGTCTGACTTCTTGAAATCCCACCCTCAGATAGGTCCAAGTATGTCTAAATTATCTCCCACAGTTACCTAATCTCTTGTGCTCCAATTTCAAAGTTTATTTACCTTTTTCTTAGTTTTCGAGGTCTTCCCAAGAATATTAGCCTGCTTGTTCCAGTGAGTCAATGAATCTTCACAAACCATTCTGGTCTGAGCATCCAAAACAGTACTCAGGCAGCTAGAAACAGGACATGAAAGGAAACCCTAAATCAACAGATCCAGTTGCCAGTTCTCCTTCACGTAAACTACATCTCACATAAGAAGAGCAAGACTGGCTCAGAACAACATCTACCCACAATCCTACTTCCCAGAGCTGCCAAATGCAGATACCTGGAGAACAGTAAAATAAGACATAATACTTCCCACTATGGCTTTCCCTGCCTTTTCCAAATTGAGTGATGAGAAACGCCTGCTCTATTCTAAGTCTTTAAGCTCTATTCTAAGAATCTTTAACCAAGTTTTCCCATTTTTCCATATTTTTCTAATCTCTGCTTAATCCTAGGGCCTCTCTTCTCTTCTCTTCTCTTCTTTTCTTTTCTTTTCTTTTCTCTTTTCTTTTCTTTTCCTTTCTTTTCTTTTCTTTTCTTTTCTTTTC
>KZ506097.1:222271-232631 GCA_002844005.1 Limosa lapponica baueri | reverse complement strand
AGAGGACCCACTTGGAGCACCTCCCACCCCCTGCCTTGTAAAGAGAATCGGCCATACAGCCACCAATTAACCATTCACAGAGGGCTTCCCAGGCTGTGGCTGGGCACAGGGGGAAGAAATGATGTGGGGGGAACCTTTCAAAAATCGTAGGAACAGGCAGCAGACTTGATCCAGTTTTCTACAGATTGCCAGGGTACAGAGCAGCCACCAGGCTTGGTGTGTATCCTGTCACCGCTAAGAAACAGCGGTGTTCTGCAGCCCCAGATTTTGGGAGGGGGAATAAATACACAAACAGTGATTCATGACTTTGTACTGCGTTCCTGTTGCCCCACAACAGCACTTCTAGTAAAAGCTGATGCCCATCAGGACAGAGACAACCCTCTGACCAGCTGGAGACAGCCAAAGCAGGATCTGCCCACAGTGCTACACAAAGCCCAGTGTGGCCAGGAGCCGACCAGGTACATGTGTGCAGACCATTCTCAATTTCCATACTAATGTTCTTCCATTCTTCTGCCATTTCCGTGCCAATGCTTGTATGGCCTTGGAAGACAAAAGTATTACCAGAAGCAACTGTCACTTGACAGCTCCACACTGTAAACAAGTGTCGAGGAAACAAAGCCTTAATGATGCTCTGTCATCTAAAAATACTATAAACAATGTCTGTGTAACCAACGAATAAAAGAGGGCCTTGTTCCTAATGAAGAGGATAGACTATCAGAGAAAAATTCACTCCCCAGCTCTGTAGGACTCAGTGCATAAACCCAGGGTGTTCATTCAACTTCACTAAGCTTTGCTCCCTCCCAGCCCCACTGAGGGGACAAGATGACACTGCTGCTGGAACACAAGGGATCTCAGGACTAATGCACAACTGAGAATTAAGGCATTACTGTTTGGAAACGTTCTTTATCATCTTTTGCAGAAAGGCACTGTGGCATTATTAGAAGTGTGCCCTAAATAGCCTGACAAGACAAACCCCAATATTATTTCCACTGAGAAAGACAAAAACAAAACTATTTTCTCCCTTTACTTCCTCATGGAAACTTTCCTGCACCTAGGAGATTTCATGTCTGCTCTCTCACTAAGCGCCACAGTTTGATCCATTTCTGGGTTTCCTTCTCCAACTGTGACCCAAAATAAACAGCAAGGTCTGTCCCGCTCTTCCCATGTTAACGCAGCCGCATGCATTATTCTACAAGGCCCAGAAATGCAAGATTTAACCAGATAACTGACCCAGAGAAGAAGAGACAGAGCTTACAGCACCATATTCTTCAACCTGTTAAGAAGGTCATGACCTATTTAGCAGGAAAGGGAAACAAGGATATCACAAGGTGTTAGAAAAAAGATGGATTTGGAAATTAAAACTTTAGTTCCCCCTGACCCCTGCTAGTTTGTCATCTTCATCCTCTTCTCCAATTCTGCCCAAATGCCTTTATGAACCTAGCCATTTGTTTCCAAATATATTCTGAAAATAGAGATGTATCTATGTTTTAAAAAACAATGTCATACAATGACTGTCCTCCCCATTATTATATCTTAAATCTGTCACACTGTTGTTCCACTTGCAGACAACTTTGGAAACATATAAATACATAGGAAAATGAAATTTGTGAGACATCAGCGTACTTTGTTTTCAAAACAACTACGGAAATGCTGCAATTCCTAGGTAAGACGACATTCTAGCTGAAAAAGCAACATACTGTCAGCATGGAGAAGCAGTAACGGCAAAAAGCTGTTTCCCACATTTTCAAAGTGTCACTTTTTCAATCATTTGTCAATATGATTTAGTCAAACAGATGCCCCTCAAAATCACATCTTCTCAGCACCGTCCCCTGGATTTATGCAGAAGAAATTTCATTCTGAAGAGTCCCATGAATAAAAATGAATAGTAAGAGTTATATCTTTGCTACATGAGCATTACCCGTGTAATATCATTGGAAGCAGGAATATATTTCAAAATAAAAACACAAGGGAGATGGAAATCCATTTCTAGGCTTTCTATACTTTCAGTGTTGTGTAAGCGACCTTTATGACAGAACACAGATCTACACCACACACCTTTGTTTTGTTCTTATACACTGCTATTGCCATGGAAATTCAGGAACTTTCAAATATGAACCAAATACACTTCACACGAGAGGAAGTAATTCCAGAAAGACGATTAAAACCAGGATTTCCCTCCTGTAGCATCCTTAGGATTTTATTTTGCCCCACTTCAGGCTAAAGGTTTTGTTTTGTTTTGTTTTGGGGACAGGGGGGAGGGCAGTGTTGCAAAAGTTTACATATTCTTAAGCAATTTACTTGGACAAAATTGCAAGATAACATTTCAACCATTTCCCACTAAATATGTCAGCAAAGAGGATATTCCAGTAAAACATATTTATTTAATCAAATCAGTATTTTCCAGTTTTAAAAGTTTTTTGACCAGCTCCAATCATTAAGAAAGCCAAAAATTAGCAGTTTAGGGATCACACACTATCCTGTCACTCATTATCATCGTAAATCGGTGCCTCAAAGCACAAAAGCTAGCTTAGATAAGCTAGCACCACTAGCTTATCAAGGACCATCTCAACAAAAAAAAAAAAAAAAAAAAAGCACACTACGTTTACCATTTTATAATTTACCTAAGCTGTCAAACCAAAACGACGTCAGCAAGGGAACATCGCTAATTTTCCTGCTCCCCATATTTGAAGGCTAAGGTGTCGGTTCTTACCAGCTCTCTGTTTATGATGCTTGAGCACACCAGCACTCCCCCGGCTCGCAGTGGTGGGCTGAGGAGCTACGTTTTATTGGGACCCATTTGCCAAAGCACACATTCAGAGTACAGTCCGGACCCAGGCTGTCACAGGTGAGGACCCGTACAGCAGCCACTGCTGCCAAAGCATATTCTGGGAAGCTGGCACCCTTCAACTGCACTCTTTTATCTTCCTCTTCTTCCCATCTCAGCCGCAAGGCCCCGTATCAACTCGCCCTGTGCAATTCATTATTTCATATAACTCTTTTTATCAAGTAGTTTAGAAATAATCTCCTAAACAAGCTTACAATTTCTCTTCATGGAATGGGTTTTCAGTATCTCAAATAAGTTGCTCTAATTTCATGGTGTTTACCTATTATCAGTTCTACTTCCCTCCCTCATAAGGAAAAACAGAAAAAATCTTTTCAGTGGAGAAACACAACACATCCCAGGAAGGAAAAAAAAAAGACAATAATAAAGAAAAAAACAGAAATACACATGGTGCTGTAGAGCAAATAATTGGGGATCTACAGGATGGATATAATTTACCACTAGTTCAGGAATCAGCAGACCACTGCAGTTTCAAAAACGTCAGGTTGTTATCCTGAAAACCAGATTGCGCTTCTCAACACTGGCAAAACCATTCATTAATAAACGTTTTCATAAGACACTGGATCTTTTTTTTGGAAAACTTTCAGGGGAAAGGCAAGCTAAACCACCCTTCCCCACCATGTGGCACTCAGAGGAATTAAGAGATTCAGACCCAACTCTTACTGCAACCTCTTCAGACTTCAAAGATCATTGCATCAAAACCATCATGTTTTTCCCCAGATTTTATCTTCAACCTGAATTTAATTATGATTCTGTATTTTCAAAGTTTCAGTCTGGGGTAAGGTGGGGACACCAAGCCATGACAGTGTTTTTCTGATACAAGTGCCTGTCAAAAAGAAAAAACCTCCAAGCCTGTATTCTAACAAACATTATTTCACAATCCCCCAGATCAAAGTAAACCTCAAACAGTATGTAATCCAAAGGAAAAGATCATGTTGAAGGATATTACCAAGCTGAATTTAAAATGTAATTTGAATCATTTCTTTTAATCCTTGTTGCAGACTAAATACTTCAGAAGGCATAATGAAGACCTAGCACCTCATTTTCAAGATCTCATCCTAATGAAAACTAACAAAGACGTTCTGATAAAGCACAAGACAAACCAACCAAAGGAACTACTTGTATCGCCATATCTCCTTTTCCTTACTGACTCTGTATGACCATAACGTGTTTCAGGGAAGTTTTGATAAGTTGGTCCCCACTGGAAGAATTACTTAGAAAATCCCTAATCTTCATGCCTGTGGGACTGAAGCTTTTGACCTCAAGCAACAGTCTGTTTCTCCAGGCAACGTACCAAAAGTGTTATCAGCATTTGTGTTAAGATTCCAAAGTTTCCCATTTCATCTAGATCACAGCTGTCTTCATGTTACTTTTCATACATTGCCAGGGTATTTCTGTAACCCACTGATTTTCCAAATCTTAGGAAAGGTTCATACTTCTCAATAGTAAGGAACATACTTCGATATTGACAGGCTGGCAGGGAAAGGATGTACTTTACAGACACCCACCTTGGTGCTGAGTTCAGGCTCAAGAGTGAAACGACAGTCCCAAGCCTGTTGCAGACTGAGACGTGGTGGCCAAAAGGCATTAATGCACTGCTCTGTGCACTGTCAAATACTGTAATTTGTCACTCAAAGATTAAGGTGCTAGAGCACATGAACACTGCACACACTTTATCACCTCTGCCTGCACACTCCACAAACCCTTTGCGTTTTGCCTCTCACAGATTACGTGTGCCATTTTACACAGCTCCCTACAGCACCCCCTTCACATTGAGGCAGTTTGTCTCTTATTCTCCTCCCTGACAAGTTATTGCCTAGAACTAGAAACCTAAGCTATCATAGTGCTAAAAAACAAAGCAGACCAAAAATAAGATTTCGACCTCCTTGTCTCAGTCCAAACCACAGCCTGTTGAGAAATTTAAGACTTTAAGCTCCAGCCTTAGAAGCTCTCTTTTGAATGAGGGATGCCTCGAAGTGGTTCAGGTCTGAATTAAACCTCTGTCTAAGGTTGCACCTATCCTACTATTTATTTCTAAAGCTGCAGAGCAGTTCTGAAGCAAATCTCCCAGTGTTCCTGGCCTACCCTCAGTTGGTTCGATTTGCAGAGCAGTTTAGGTGCACCTGAGCTACATTCCCTTTAGAGAAAACTAGAACAGAAGCTCACATCCAGACGCATACCAAAGGCACCAACTACTAATGGGATCAAAACAGTGACTGAATATTTGGATGGCTTCAAGCCATATGAATGATAGAGACATTGAGTCCAGACCCCCAGAAAAAAAAAATCTAGCTAAAAGTAAAGCCCAAGGGTTCTCAGCATCTACTGCTAACCTTCTTATTCTTTCTTCCAGAAATCCAAATGCGATCCATAGTGTAAAAATATTTTTTCAGAGTATTCTGTCAGTAAGGTATCAGATTGGCTCATTCAGTTTCTTACCGGACATATTCATATACCAAAGCTCTGCCACAGTTCTAATGACACCAAAATTAGCCCAGAACCCCAGTAAAGGTCACATCACTTACCAGGCCATTGCACGTGCTGATCGCTGCTGTCCCGCTCCCAGAACCTGGCTGCAACACTGTGCCAATGAAGTGACAAGGAACTCCTGAGCGAGTTGCAATCTTCGCACTAGTGTGGTTGCCATGTCTTCTTTCTACTACGTAGTTATGGGAAAGAAATCCCACGTGGACAGTCAAATTAAAAAACAGATCCTTCTCCTCGTGGTTAATTTTGTAATACACCACATTTTCCTTTTTGCTGAGATCTCTCTTCTTCCTCGTGTTTGATATGTGATGGTGTAAATTAAATGAAAGAAAATGCCCGCTTGCATCTACTCTTGCTGGATCAACCACATGGTATTCTGGCAATGTCTTGATAAATTGCTCTGAGAGGAAGGGGGAAAAAAAGAAGCAAAACTAGGGTGAGTGCTAGCCTGCTCAGCTCTCACATGATTTAAAGGGAAACACAAAAGTGACAGCAATTCATCATACTACTGACACAAAGGCAGACAGTGCACAGAACACCGTGCAATACAATCCTCATTTGGGCTTTCTACTCTCCCATTATAGCTAAATATTCTTCTTTTCAAATATTTTGTCACCATTCATATAAAGGATTGGCTGTCACACACACACCCCTTCCCAATCCCACAAAAGCTGGAAACCCTTTCTGTCCCAGGTCCCCACTACACGATGCTCTGACCAAGGAGATCATTCTCACACGTTCAGAAAGCCGACCACCTAAAGCAGGAGACAGAGCCTCACAAATACACATGGGTGAAGAGAACACTACTAATTGACTTGATAGGCTGTAGCAATAGCACCTCGGTAGCATCAGCTTTAGCAGATGTTGCCGCAGAGGAGGGAATTATAAAGAAGGGTTTGAAAGGGAATGTAACAACTATGCCCTTTTGTATAAGGGGTTCCAACCAGGGTAAGATTGGACACCTCATCCGTTACCAGGATCTAGCAGGGGAAGAAAGTGTTACTGGCATTCCTGTCTCCTGCTACGATACAGAGAAAACACCACCTGTTCCCAATTTTATTTTTTTTTAAATTAGTGTACAACTCAAAAGCCCCAAGCAAATAACATAAATCCACATAAAACACAATCCCTAAGAATTCATACCCTAAGGGCCAGATCTTCTGCTTGCATACTTGACTTCAGCCCAAGAAATCGCAGCCTGAACATATTTCATCGAAAAGAAATTGTGAGGATACATGTCATTCCAGTTCCTCTTTCCCCAGGGCTGCTCTTTATTCCCAAAGTCCCAGCCACTTATACATGAAGTGATTACACCTCATTCATTAATTAAACTGGTTAACAAAGCAATTAGCCTACTCCAGGTACTTCCAGAGCAATTTACTCTTCCCTAGGACTGGTAAGACAATCCTTCTAGAGACACTTCTCTCTCTACTGCCTGCACCTTCAAAGCCACACAGCATAAATCATGCCCAGACAGATAACTGTCTGGATTCATCCCCTTTGGGAAGGAACATATCTTTTTTGTCCTCATTAGCTGCAGTATGAGACGTGGCTGTTCGTGTTTCCTCCGGCCACGGACTCCTGAGACATGTGCAATGAAACACTCCCCATTCAACAAAAACCTGAAACAAAGTACACAAAACCCCCAATTCCCAGAACATATACAAAAACTACATAATAAATTTGGCCTTGTCTCAGTAGCACCTTTATTTCAGAAGCAAGCTTATTCTCATACACAACAGACTTCTTTATACACAAACCTTCCCACCAGCCTTCAATGACTTTATGCCTTTGCAGGATAAGCCACAAGAGTGGGTTTTAGATCTCCACAGTGGCAGGTCTCGACAACACTGAGACTAACACCAACCACAGCTTCTGAGAGACATCTCTTGCCCTTACCCACATAAGTACAGAGGGGACTGAGACACTGAAAACTCAGTCCACACCTTCGTGCCTGCAGTTTTCACAGCCTGTTAATAGGACAAAACGTGCCAGCTGCCTGACAATTCAGCACCTGAAGCTAAACCGAGGTCCCCCCTTTCTCACTCTCCAGAGCGAAACAAAAAAAAATGGGCAGGGAGAAGGGAAACACCCAAAAACACGGCTTACCTACAAAAGTTGAATTACAAGACTTCTGGGAAGTTCCACATCCCATACTGTGCTAGCAAAGACAGGCTAACAGAGAATGTTGCAAGACCAGACCCCCATTTCAATGGTTTTCAGCACAACTCATGAAATAATCAAATTAAATGCCTGAAGGAAAACTTACTGTCACTGTGCAACTTGCCTCTGCTTGATGTCTTGAGCTTAATTTGTTGTGGCTTAACTGTTAAGCTCCATGCAAGACCAAAGATTTGCGGTTTCGGAGACTTCAAATTATTCAAGGAAGTTTTCTATTTCATCACTACAGTAATTAATGTGTAGAGGTTAAGGCAAATTAGACACCATCATCAGTACAAGGGAACACAATGCCTGAGCATCTGGTAGCAACAGGATTATCAAAGTAGAGAACAACTTCTTCCACCCACTCCTTAAATACTCATTTCTGAATGCTAGTCACTGGAGAGGGGAATTACGCTGCAATAATAATATACTGTAATTGCAAAAATGAATTATTAAAAAGTTTTCAAGAGACCAGAGGGAATAAGATTACAACACAACAAAGTCAAACAAGATGTGAGGCTAGAGATTCTTCTGCAAGTAATCACTATCAGTTTTGTCTAGACTGTTGGGTAGAGGTTAGCAAAGACAATCCTACCAATAACAGAACAATTTACTGAGCTCCACATTAAGTCTAACATAACACTTGACCCTTATAGCTAGAGAAGGGCCTAAAACAAAGACAGGAGGTACAATTTTGGCAATACCTTGCTGCCCTTTATGAAAGAATAACACTTAACTAGAAGGCAGAGGCAACCATCAGAATAACTTAATATACGCAACCCAGACTGCACTTGAATGAGGGTTCTATTCTTCAACACTTACTGCCTCAATTTTCCTGAAGTAATAATTAATTCACGCTAAAACACCACAGGTTCCCATCAAACTTAAAGCCAGCAAACATTAAATGGAGGGAATCTATCCCAGTGCCGCTGACGAGCCTTGGGACTGGCATGTTACAGGGTCCTCCTTGGCCACCTAGCATACCCTCCACCCCGGGGACACCCTGCCTGTTGAGTGGCAGTGCTCAGGATTTATAGGCCAGGAAAGGGAAGACTTCCCTGGGTGGCTTGTGTAGCTCCAGAGAAGGCTCTAGCTTTCCACTATTGCAGCTTAAGCCCACCGGCTTCCATCGGTGCTGCAAGCAAGACCGACACACCACACTGAGCAGGACACGGTCAAATCAGTAGTTTGTGTTGCAATCACGGTGTTTGCACAGGCCCTTCTGGCAACACGGGACGAGGAACATTCAGGCTCTTCGCGCTTGCTTGACAAGTTTAAGTTGTTGGAGGAACCTTCCCTGCAGACTTAAAGTGCATCACTTAAAACATCTGATAATATTCAAAAACACTGCTGTCTGTTCTGCTCCTCTGTGGATTCAACTTTATCACACGTGGCAGAGAACTGCCTATATTAAGAATGGCTGTACACAAAGTGAATAAACTGGGATAAAGAGAAAAACATTCACGGTCTGTCACACACGACAGGAAATAGATAACTTCTTTTAGACAGATAACAAGTTTTCTGACAAAATTCCTTTAAGATGTGACACATCATCATTTGCCATTATTTCATCTCCATCTTTGTACTTCATCTACATCTGCCCCTCAGACCCTCTGGCTTCTTTTCAAACAATTCCTTGGGATAGGAAATAGCATTGCTCATCTCTGGAGGAAGTATCTTCCCTAGGAAAAGAAAGGCTCTGTACCCAGAAAACATGCCGAGCTGTGAAGCCTCATGGCAGGAAGCAAGCCTTCAACATTCATCAAGGGCATCCTTAATTGTTCCCTCTACCACACTCATTGTGGGTGTGGAGGAAGCACAACACTTAACGTCACTTCAGCTGTGCCAGACGCAAATTTTAGTCCTTCGTGCTTAGCGCTGCATTCAATCTTTCTTTGCAAAAAATTAGCCAAATTTTGAACTGTCCTCTTAAACAGAGCTATTCGCAAACCCTTGGGAAAGCCTAGGTTTTTCATGCCTAGAAAGTTAAATTCTACATTCATTTCCAGATGCCTGACGAACAGCTATTACATGCTAACACAGCCATCCTTTTGTGTCCCATGTAGTCACAGAAATGCAATGATTATTTGCATTCACTTTAAATGAATCCAGCAGGAACTAACTTAAGGATAATTGTTCACTTTTCAGCCAACTCACTTAACCATTTTTCCTTTTCATAATCTCTGAGGGGCACAGAAGATCTTCTCTGTGTTCGAGCTCTCCCACTGACAGCACCACAGCTGTTGATTGCATCAGGAAGGAAAATTTCCTCCTACACTTTCGGATCTTCTACCACCAGGCAGAGTCTTCCAGCTAATCATAATTTTTCTCTCGTGGGAGCTACTTCTCTTCTTTTCCTTATAGCAGGCAATGTGATAAAATTCTGGAGTTACAGGCGCCCAGCAAGACTTGCAGCTGTTTGGGGCAATGAAGTTAACCCACCAGGGGGGAGCAGCCTCAAGAGTCTCATCCCGCAGAGGAAGACTCACTCTTAATTTACTGTCCTCAATGAATATGAATAACTCAAACAGTAGGGTTTATATCCTTCTGCAGTTTGTGCTGCTGCTGCAGTACAGAAGCTGGCCACTTGTTTAAAAAAAAAAAAATAACCAGGACAATACACTTTTTCAGTTCAGTGGTACTAAACGATGCTGGTATTTAGGGAGACGACTCTTAAGGAGGAAGATGAGCAAAAAGCAGGGTTAAGCCATGCCTTCCCCAATCTCAGAGCAACTCAACGACTCCCGGAAAGCAGCAGGGAGGCACAGCCAGACCCGAGTGCCCTCAGGGAGAAACTTGAAAGCCCGGCGGGAGCAGCCCGCCCCGGGGGGCAGCGCTGCCGGCTCCTCACTGCGCCGACACCCAACA
>KZ506097.1:161914-197082 GCA_002844005.1 Limosa lapponica baueri | reverse complement strand
TCATTCAGATATTGATGCTTAAAAGTTGTACAGAACAGTAGGACATGTTCTCAAGGACTTTATCTAGCCCTGTGCTGGTCTCATCTATGTTTCTATGTTGTTTTTCAATGGTTCAACATTTCCTTTCTTCGTTTCTTCAAATGTTCCCAGGTATAATACGAATTTTTCCTAAGTCCTCCCAACTCTGCTTAATCCTTCTTGTTTCCAGCTCTCTCACTAACTTAAGAGACTTGAGAGAACTTTTCCATTAAAGAGCTCAACACTTTACAAGACATGAAGATCCTCCTGTGCCCAGTAACATGAAATAAGGAATGCAACCTTTTCCAGATTTTCCTTGGAAACAGAATTTCATGCTGCGGAGGACCAAAAACCAACCCCAGACATTTAGAGAGATAATGAGAACATGGTATATAATTTAATACTGAACTATATGAAACCATTTGTACTTGAATTTAATATTTTTTATTAGCTCACAGGCTTTGCAGCACTTTGCAGTTAACTAAAAATTCTGACAGCCTTTACACTGTGCTTATTAACTTCAGGGACTCAGAATTCAAGTCTTAAGCCAATACAGCTGGAAGGAAGGCTATAAGGAAGGTAGCACTTGAAGGCAACACAGAGTGGAACCCTGTTAATCTGTTTACTGCCTGAACACATACTGTGATTGGCATTGTTTCAGTTGTGATGATAAAAAATTATTTGTCTCACTGCAGGACTGTTCGAAGAGTTTGGAGCTGGGACCTTAACTGTCTTTGTGAGAAACTTTCCATTCGTAACGTGTCATTATGAATAGTTTTAAATTAAAATTAAAAGCTGCTCAATAGTTCCATCCAGTTTTCTCCCAAAATAGACTAAACAGACCCAGACAGATATAAACTTAGCCTTCCTTAGACACTGAACTTACCTCTTCTTCCCTGTGATACTCGGCAATGAGGTGGAATGGCACTGTGTACAGTGTGCTGGACATGACACCAAAGAGGGAACATAGAGCCAGAGTGGAATAGATATTGGGAAACAAGCCAATTAATCCAGTACCCAATCCAAATAGTAGGTATCCAATGAAATAAAGTCCCTTTAATCCTATATGTGGCAGAAGGATTTTCTGCAGGTCTGTGAAAAGAAAGTGAAAATGCTAACAAGACTAAAACAAAACACGTCACATTTCATCAGGGAGTTCCTTTAAGGGGTTTTATTTTGTGAAATGCAATGAATTGGACAATATTACAAGCTTCTTTTGGAAGCTGCCTCAAATTATTGTAGGTATAAACCTGCCAAAGAATACTTGATGTCTCTGGGGATAGTCTTATTATGACATAGGCAGCTCCAGAGAAGAAGTAGTTAACAACCATTCTGCAAGAACTGCTCTCATTGACAACCTCAGACATTTCCGTTGTTTGATTATAATACGAACATTTGGCATCAACCTCTGTCGGAGCTGAGAAAGGCGCTACAGAAATGCCTGTAGCTAAGTTCCAAAGGGGAAAAGATTTCCCTCAAGCCTCTTTCAGATGCTCAGTTCAGCCCCCAAAATGCTACTCATTTGAGTTTTCAGATCACAAGTAATTTTTTTGATTCTTGGTAAGAGCTATAGTGAAATCCGTCAGGGGAACTGTGCTAGCATATTTACATGCAATTTTGGAGAGCAAGGTTCATGCTGCTGGCAAGAACTTCTCGTGCACTGTGGAAAAGTTCTTTTATGAGGAACGCAGATGCAGAGAGGCCATCAGAGGGATCTTTGAGAACCTACAGCTACAGCATTGCTAGATGAAAGAGCATCTCAGAATGATGCCCATGGCATCCATTTCAGTCTGGCATTTAACTTCAGGATGATTTTCAGTGTTCAGGGTCAGTTCACATGCAGAACAATGCCTTACTCCCAAAGTGACCACTCATCATGAGGTCAGAAACTGTTCATGTTAAGATATGAGTTTCTAACGATGCTGAGAATGTAACATTTCTTAAAGTTTTAATGTGGAAAAAAAAGATCCCAGTTAATTTGGCAGTGCTTTATTTGTTTAAACAATGGCAAATAGCAAAGAGTTTAAACACTGTTTCAAAACAGTGTGGGAGTACTTTCCGGGGTACTTACAAGAATAGACTGATGAAGAAATTGCGTTGATGCACAGTCCCCAGCATCCCATCTCTACTCCTGTTTTGTAGGTAAGGTAAAGCGTGGAGTTATGAGGTGCATAAGGACTACCCTGGTATACAACCTGAAAGAGACCAGAAAGACCATAGAAGGCAAGGATGGACTGCATGTATATAATACCTCCTTCTTATGGGAACAAGGTACCCAGCACAGGGCAGGTAGGGGAGATAATTAGCACCCCAGAATTCTGTTAAGCAGTGCCCTAACCACCCCTTCACAGTTCTCCAGGTTTCACACTCATTTCTCCCAGATTCTCACATCCCAGGCTCCTCCTCATTTATAACTGTCTGCCTTTTCCTGGGCTGTCCGCTCTACAGTGATTTGTTTGCACTTTTCCTTTTGGGTGTCTTATTTCCCACTCTCCTTCTCTCTCCAATTCTGCCTTCTTCATAGAATCATAAAATGGTTACAGTTGGAAGGGACCTTAAAGATCACCTGTTCCAACCACCCTGCCATGGGCAGGGACACCTCCCACTGGACCATATTTCTCAAAGCCCCATCCAAGCTGGTCTTGAACACCTCCAGGGATGGGGCATCCACAACTTCTCTGGGCAACATGTTCCAGTGTCTCACCACCCTCATATTACAAAATGTCTTCCTGATATCTAATCTAAATCCACCCTCTTTCAGTTCGGAGCCATTACCCCTCGTTCCTATCACCACATGCCCTTGTAAAAAGTCCCTCTCCAGCTTTCTCGTAGGCACCCTTAGGTACTGGAAAGCTGCTATAAGGTCTCACTGGAGCCTTCCATTCTCCAGGATGAACAACCTCAACCCTCTTGGCCTGTCCTCATAAGAGAGGTGCTCCAGCCCTCTGATAATTTTTGTGGCCCTCCTCTGGCCACGCTGCAACAGGTCCATGTCCTTATGTTGGGGGCCCCAGAGATGGAGGCAGTACTCCAGGTGGGGTCTCACCAGAGCAGAGCAGAGGGGTAGAATCACCTCCCTTGACCTGCTGGCCACGCTTCTCTTGCCATTGGCTTTCTTGGCTGTGAGCGCAGAATTCTTGCCTTAGCCTTTCTTTCCCTAATTTATCTACAATTAATTTTTTTGTTTTCTCTTTGAGGCTTAACCCAACACACTTGTATTTCCACCCAGTAATTGTCTTATCCAGTTCTGCATCTAGGCAAGCAAAACTTTCTTTCAGCACAGAAAAAAACCCTCCCTCTTGCCTACAGAGACAAAAAAAGGCAAGGAAATGGGAATACGGGGTGGCAACCACAGAAAGCAAGGAAATAGCAATGAAAGGGTTTGTGCCAGGAGCATATTGGTACCCTGGAAGAAATGAGGCAGACAGGACCATATAGGCAAGAATCACTGGCAGGGGCACACAGTCTTACTGCCTGGAATGGGGTGGGAAAGGGAGCACTGGGCATCATGAAGGCAAAGGATTGCTGGCAGAAAGGACTCAGGGAAAGGTTTAAAGGGGTATGTCAGGGACAGCCAAATTCAAGGAGACAAGAGCCTTGAGATACCAAGTAGCTCACTGTGTGCAGAGAGCTGCAGTGCAGGAGAACATCCTTGTGCCCCATGCCAGGACAGGACCAGCTGCATCCATCAGTGCTACTTCGGTGAGGAAACCTGCCCACCTCAGAGCAGCTCCGAAGCCAAAGCAGAGAATGGATGGGTTCAGGAGAGCTCCAGGAGCTTCATTCAAACCAGTTAAGTAGATACAAACAGTCTTACAAATATTAAAAGGTTTTCCCCCAAGATCCAACAGACTGGCTCAGAACGAGAGATCAATTAGCTGTTTTACAAAACTCCTGTTCAGCCATCCAGATACAACCGGCTCTGCCACCACTGTCATTTCTTCAGGATTATAACACCGTCTCATATCTTTTTTGGTGGAGGAGGGGATGTTAAGAGGAAGAAGAAGTGAGAGGATTTTATGCTTTTACCTGTCCCATGAAATCCGTGAAGAAGAGCATGTTGGACAGGAAAGCCATCCATCCAAAGAGGTGGCTCACACACAGATAGCGATAGTGGGATGGCATGCTTAGAAGTGTCTTCAAGAGTGATTTAAGGGTCATCCGCCTTTGATCCTAAAAATAAGTATTTAACAATATTACTGTATTATTGCCCTGCAAGCTAATACAATAGCTGACAGCAAGTGAAGAAGGCCTCAGCATCTTTTAATTGCTAAACTTCCAAAGTTTTTCATTTGTTTTTGCTAGGAAGTGTTGCTTGGTTACTGAATGCCCTTCACGATATATTTCTTTTGTAGAGCCACTGCCTAGTAAAGTCATCTGAAAGATTCACAGAGGCTCTGTGAGAGCTGGGGTACATCAGCCAGGATGTAACATTTCTTGCTGTTATAATCAGTAGGGTTATTATTCACTCATAGAACCAAGTGAAAATTTTCAGCCAAAACAGATTCCGTGGAGCCTCAAAAAAAACAAAAACAGAAACAAAAATAATCTCATTATAGAGGCAATTTAGCTTTCCATTTAAAATTTAAAGGTGCCATGGAAAAAAATGAAACTCAAAATACTTGTTGTGAATTAAAATGCGGTAGTTGTGGAATACAGCACTTCTGAGACCTCATTTCCATTCCCTTCTATCTGCTAAATTACCTAGAAAATTTCACCTTTTCTGTCATATTATTACCATGAGATTTCCACTATGTACTGTCCTCCTTTCAATGAAGCAGGGAAAGACTGTGGTGCATCACAGCAGATGCAGCACCACTCAAAATCCTAGCACTCAGAGAACCTAAGCTCCAGCACCTGAACACCTTATCCCATGGGAGAAATAACTCATTTCAAAATCAAAATGTATTTAGTGTCGGTTAACAAATCTCACTGATGGTGAAAACCAAAATTTGTCACTACTTTCAGTGCCCCACCTTATGTCCTTCCTCCTTGTCTGATCCCTGGGCCCCAAAACTCTCTCTCTCAGTTTATTTTCCAGTCACATTCATCAGATCACTTGTATCGCTTGAATTCAGTGCTTAATGTGAGGCATTTGTGACACACAATCCTTAACTGCTTTAAAGCTCCTGCATGGTTCTTTGCTTTTAAGGAAAAAAAGGTATTATTTTTTCTGTGCATGATAGAACACTTCAAATTTTCTCTAGTGATGTTTGGAGGCAACATCGTTAGGAGAGACAGTAAGTAAGGTAAGCAATATGGTCAGGAAATGTGGAAGAACTGTAAAAGTTATGTTCATTACTGGAAAGCTGAATTTTGTCTTCAATTTACTGTAAGATAATGACATTTTTGTGCCCTTGTTTGATGTTCTACTTACTTTTCACAATTCTACTTTCCTTTGAACTAGGTTATGCTGCAAGCTACTCTACGAATAATCACCACATATAAAGTCGGAAAATACTTTGCTCCAGTGGGAGGTTTTTAATCCTCATAGGAATGCCAAAATTCAAGTTGCTGACTTTCACCTTGAACTGTGTGTTGCCCAAATCCCTTGGAATTTCACTTGGCATCACTGTCTCTTTTAAACAGGATAAGCTTTCTATTCTTCTACAGTTATAAAAAACCAAAACGAAACAAAACAAAAACCAAAAAACAAATAAACAAAAAAATTCCAAAATGTCTCATTAGTGTTATTTCAAGGATAATTACTATCTTTTGATTTGGATTATTTAATTTTTTCAACTCTTCCACATAGTTCTTTAAAACAGCTTTTCCAATCAAAGTGTTAACATAAGATCAGGGAACTACAAAGGACACTGCTGTAATTACAAAGAATAATTTGATAGCTAGATAGAAATGCTTGCTTTCTATTTAGATATTTTAGAGTGGAAATAGAAACTGAAATGCTTAATGCACATGTTCAATACATGCCAACACACAAACACCACACTAATTTAAATGACGTGCTGAACTTTGGCTCCATTTAAGTCCTTTATTCTTCAAAAGCTCACAACACCCAATCATTTTCTTAATAAAATCACTAAGACTCAAGGCCTCAGATGATTCATAAGGATACAGAGTAATCAATATGACTTGGGTAATTTGGCACCAAACTGAAGAGCAAAAGATGAATCACTTTGGATGTCTGTTCATACTGCAACAGGTCAAATCTCATTAATAATCATGGCAGCTATTAGCATGTAAGAGCACAGTTTGTAATTTGGAGGATATAGGGCCATGAAGCCTGCAGCGAAAAAAGAGACACAGAAAAACAGGAAGCCAAACCATTTCTTCAAGGAAGCAATTACAGTAATGAATGAATTTAGAAAAGATGTGCCACAGACCATTAAGGCAGTGAGTGTCTAGAATTTATACATGCCCGGGCACATCAAAGAAACATGAGACAGATCAAAGCACTGTGAGCCTCTGATAGGCTGTCCAGCTAGGAATGCAGAGAGGAGGGCAATGGCACAGGCTTGCCCACAGTGGACACCAGAGCCTCACCTCAGGTGCCAGACATTGCTGATTCAGTGGCATTAATTCTTGCCAAGGCAGAGGCAATCCCAATCGACAGTCTGCTCCCCTGGCTTTCACTGCATCTGCTCTCTCTTCTTCATTTACCTTTTTACCTTCCTTTCTCTAGAGCCCACATGGACCGAGGAGTCAATGAGACTCAGCATCTCTGACAATCTGGGGGATGCTCAGAGCGAACAGGGCTGGTGAGGGATGCTGGCTGCTCAAGGTGGCCTAAGGTGGGGCATTGCAGGGACAGCATGGCAGTCTACTAGCCATAGTTCCCCGGCAAACTGTCTCGTTGCTGTCTGCCCCTCTCTTTGTTTGTCCGGCATCCTCATCAGGCAGCGTTCATCTTTTATTCTACCTTTGTATTGTAACTGGTGTAATAATATATTCCTTTGGGTTAGAAATACGAAAGGCTCTTATAATGCAAATGATAAATAGTAAAAGATGGCTGTTCGTACCTTAAACATGAGTTTAGGTTTCTAACTTATAACAATCTGCACATTCTCAGTATTTTTCACCTGATGCATCACGACTTGTATCAGGGATAGGTATACATAACACCAAGAGTTCAGCAGTGAAATTAAAACAACAAGCAATTCTTTCACCACTTATTGTTATACCAGGAGGCAAACATATACATTAACCTTTGCTTACCCAGGGTACCATGAGAGTGCAGTGAGGATTTCTAGCACTAAAAGACACCAACAAAACAGTAAAAACTATTATCTGTTCCCAGGCCCATTCTAGAAATGGGGTCTCCAGATATTTTTCAGGTAGATTCACCTTTTCCTAGTCTGAAGATATGATCTCTCATAAAAATGCAGCAGAAACAAAATAACAGTGATGATTTTAAAGTAGTCGCTATTCTTTCCCACCTAAAAGTTCTGCCAAAGACACAGCTACAACGTCACTTCAAAATAAAAATACAACTCCAGAGGCAAGGAGGCATCGCTGTAGAAGTAGCAATTTTAGACACATCAGTACTGTCAATAAATCCTCAATGAAATCCCGAGCAGCAGCAAACCCAAATGTTTACTAGAGCAGGGAACAAACACGTCATATGTACTAGGTATGAAAGTGTGTGGACTTCAGTGGGAGTTACAGATCTGTATCAAAGATTAATGGTCTGTAGCCCTTGTCCACAGTTTGATGCTAAGTCCATCAGGATGAAAGGACCAAGTAGATCTTCCTGTCAGAATTCACTTAGGAGGATAACAAGAGACTGACACAGAGCAAAAACCTGAACCTAGCTCTCCCTCACCCCTGCCAATTGTTCAGAGCATCAGGACGAGTCTCTCTCGTCCCTCCTGCTGGAAATACTTTATAAACAAAGAGAAAAAGATAAAAGAAGGCAGGCTTTCTCGTGATTCTGTATCCTGGTGAAGGATTCTTTTTCTGTGCATGAAAGGGCTCCATTCCAAATAGTCAACATTTTCTAATTAAAAAGTCTCCACGGAGGCAACGATATGGCCTACAAAATCCTCTCTGCACTTACCTCTGTCCGTGACATAGCAGCACATTTCCCTGGTTTCGCTGCAGCCTTTATTTCAGTACTTGTTGATTTTAGGTAACCATTCTTGAGTTCCTCCTCTATGGAGCTATATTTATAGGATCGAGTCACTTCCAACAAGAACTTTTCCTCTTCATTTTCGTATCTGAGTGGGACTTCAGGAATACTGCGCAGATGTACGGTAAGGCAGATTAGGAAAACCAAGGCTGCGAAGAAGAAAATCACCTGGAATTCTGATGCCAAGGAATATCCTAGTACAGTTTGACCCCAATCCATAGCACCTGTCAGGTAACCAAGGGCTCCTCCCAAACCTACAGGCGTGGGGAAAAAGGAGAGAAAAGATCTACTGGCATCGATGAAATAAACAGGCAGTACACAATACCCTCAACATCCCCTCTAGAAATGACTGAATAATCACTCTTCAGATATTAGTCACAAGAAGTAGGAATGTTGAGCTAATCACATACGTGATCAGTTACCAAAACATCTCCTGAAAAATCTCCTCAGCTCTGGTAGACAGATCTCTCCAAAACTGCCTGAACATATAGCAGTGTGGGTCTCAATCTCTTTTCTTGACTCTTTGAAGCTTTATTTTCTTTGAAACAGCGAGTAATACAAAATAAAATTCTACTGAAATGTACGGGGTTTTGAAACTTCACAGAACAAACAAATACTTAAAAAATTATATCAAGGCTATCTACAGTTTAGACTTGGTAAAATGTATTTTATATGCCTGAATCTAAAAAGAAATACTGTCTCCATGTGAAATTTAAAAAAAAAAGGAAATAAAACCAAAACCATTATTTTGCAGTTATCACAATCCAAGTAAGTCACCACTCGGAAAAGAAAATAAAAAGGATCAAATAAAAATGTGTAATTCCTGATTTTCTCAGAAAAGCTAGAATAAAAGGTAAAATCAGAACACACTTGTGTCTTGAAGTTAATAAAACCAGGTTTCAGTCTGGTATTTTAAAAATTTCTTCTTTTTGTTATTAGTGCACGCAGTTTCAGAAGCACAAGGAAATGCACACTGTGACGTACAGTACAGAGCTCTGGTAGGGGAACCAGCTTGGTAGAGACCTGGCACCTTGTTAACCAGGTGGCTCTGCAGGACGGGGCAGTTAAGCAGGACAGAAGCATTTGAAGGACTTCCAAGTATTTCTGCTCTTCTGCTTAGGGGAACTGAAGACAAGGTATGGCAGAACCATTCTGTCTTACAAAAAGTAACAGAGGTAGCAGGACACCCATTTGCTTCACCTACATAACACTGGATTTTGATTTTGTTCTGGGCTTTCTGTACTTTTTTCCCCTCTTGGGTCTCTTATGGCCATCCTTCATTGTGTCCTACTGTGTTTTACAGGGACTGTATCCCTGCTGGTTCTCATGAAAAACAATTAAACTGCTAATAGCTTTTTGAAGAAAACCTACACCAAATGTTTGCATAGAGTGAATGTTTGATGTTTAAGGTCATCTTTGCATACAGTTTTGGCAAAAGGAAGTCCTGCTATTGGAATGCAGTCTGAGTGTTGCCTGTTGGATACATGCACTCTTCCTTCCACTCGTCTCAGTGGCGAGAAGTTTCACAGCTGCAAAGCTATCGAGTTGCATGTTCAGATCTCAACTGAAGTTTTGCTGGAATGCAAAATCTTGGAGATATTCAGTACAAAAAGAAGGAACTAAATGGGGGAAACAAAGTAAATATCTAAAACGGAAACTAAAAAATAAATGGGAAGATTGCTGTCTGTGCCTAATCGGGCTAGAAAAAGGAATGATAGTCGTAAATTGTAGCAAATGCATATTAAGATTAGCTTTTTGAAAAACTGTCTAACAACAAGGCCAGTGAAGTGCTGGAACAGACTGCCTTAGGAGGGCTGCAGAACGTCTATCAAGGGAGGATTTCACAAACAGGCTAGGTAATTACCTGTCAAGAAGGGTTAAGATGCTGATGGTCCTGCTATAGATAGCACAGGGTGCTGGTCGAAATAATGCAATCTGTTCCAGTTTTATTTGATGTGATTTGTCCCACATCCCCTTGCATACCTCAGTGCACAAATGAATCAGCTAAATCTATAGCTTCAAATTTGGAAATCAAGCTTTCTTAGTATCATCCAAGGAAAAAATGCAACCAGAGTTTTGCTGAAGGCAAAAATACAGAATCATAGAATGGTTTTGGTTGGAAGGGACCTTAAAGATCATCGAGTTCCAAGCCCCCTGCCATGGGCAGGGACACCTCCCACTAGACCAGGTTGCTCAAAGCCCCATCCAGCCTGGCCTTGAACACTTCCAGGGATGGGGCATCCACAACTTCTCTGGGCAACCTGTTCCAGTGCCTCACCACCCTCACAGTAAAGAATTTCTTCCTGATATACATAGGGACTCACTCCCCTCTCTGTCCAGACGAGTGATTGTTAAATCTTTTACCTGTCAGTGTCTAATGGATAATACCGTTTTCATTCCCATGTGGCTTTAAGGTTTCTTTATAATCTGTGTTCCTGGACACAGCTATTTCATGTGTCCAAAATTGGCCTGTTGTCAATAGCTACTACACCTCTCTCCTCGACTAGAGTCACTGCCACTGAATCTGCATGCCCCTGCTCTTGGTACGGCTCAGTAGCCACAAAAATCTGCACCAACACAGACTGCATGACTTCTCATCTACCCTGCTTTTTGTCCAGTCCTTTCACAGCAACTGCTCCCAGACACGGCTGCGAGCTCCTCCCGATTCACATACTCAGCCTTACGTGTCTCTCCTGTGCATTTTCTCAACACCAGGCTCTCATACTACGGAAGGTTTCCTTCTGTAACTCAGCACCATTTCAAACACGTATGAAGGTAAAGGCAGGTCTTCCTTCATTTGCAAGAGCCTGGACTGAACCACTTGGATTTATTTTATGGAAGTTGTGAAGCTCTGATTTTTACAAAGAATTCCAATTTCTATACAGGAAGGCAGCACATATTGGAATGCTGATGAAGGGTGGAAATCAATTATACTGGCTTGTGAGCTCTTGCTCTATGTCACACGCTGAGTCTAAAATGTTGCTTTAATGTGCTATGGCAAGGGAAGAAGTTACATCCCTTAATTTTTGCTCCACCAAAAACTTGAAAAAAACAGAACAAGCTGAATAAATACTACTTCACTTTTTAAAATAATTAATTGCTCTTACTTAAATCACGGCTATGTTGCTGTAAATGTTTATGCCTGCAGCTTTGTGCAACAGAGTTCATGCAGCAGCAATCACAAGTTTCTGTTCTCTGGAGTAGTGAAAACCCAGCAACAAAAGACTCGTGACTGAAGTGCGGGATCAGATGATCAGTTCATTCAAGATTAGAAACACAGTAAGAATAAAATCCATGCAATTACCTTCCCCTCCTTCGAGAGGCAGGGAGGAAGGGAAGGGATCTGAGTACCTGTAAGGAGGGCGTGGTAATGCAGACCCTTCTCTTTATCCTGATGGGAGCAGACATCAAATAAATATGCTTTGATGGGGCCATCAATAAAATCAGCTGCAAAATCAAAAAGCACTACTCCCAGCATGGTAATGACTATTGCCCACGTCCGCCGATTGTCTCTCTCATCGATGACAGCTACAAAAAGAAAAACACCCTCATTCTGACAGCAACAGTGCCATGTTCTGCAAAAACACATTTTGTCTTTCCTTGTACCTCCAAATCTGAAGAACACTCAGAGTTATGCAAGAGCGAGCAGTGATACCAGAATCACATGAGGGAAGCAGAGTAACCAAGTCTGTGTAGCGCTGAGCTGTGCTCGGCTGATTTACAGCCTTGAGACAGCACAAGCTCAGGGTACTCCAAGCTCCACAATCAAGAGCATCACTAGCCTTACTCTACTCCTTTGCACCTCCACGGCGTGCCTTGGTGGCCTAACACACATACATTTTGTAGCACTTTTTTGGTTTATGCTATTTGTCCCATTGTTTCAGATAATCAAGAATTGACTGTAACATCTCTTTTTAGGCAAATGAATACCAATATATTCAATACCAATGACATGCAGGAAGAGAGGATAAATCAATCCACAAAAACACACACCTTCCCCCTCTGCCAAGTCACAATGGCAGCAACAACTTTCCATCAAGAGTTTGAGAAATTACACCTCAAGCTGGAATATAACTGTATCTAGGGATGTCACTCCTATTTGATTTTGTGCATTCCAGGTGCAACACCGGTTTCCAAGGAGTTACAAATTTCTATTATTCACCAGCATAACACAGTCCTGAGTCAAGCCAGGGCTGCAATAACTAAAGCTATAAACTTTGAATGGTAATCCATCTAAAATAGGGATTAACAGATACTCAGTTTGCACATGTATTACCTCACACAAACAATATTGATAATTTAACTTAAGAAGGTCGACTTTAGTTTGTAAAAACTTCTCTGGGCCTAAGCAGTGCAAACTGATCAGGCAACCACACCAACCTACAACACGCTGTAATCACATGCAGAAACTACAGAACACTATGTACAGGGTACATCACATGCAGCGTTAGGACTGAAGGTATATGAAGATTTCAGTGTCCCCAGTGCCTTCAGCGCAGCCGAGTAACATCATACCCAATGTTAACAGTGCGTTTAAGCAGGGAAAAAAGGACAACCCCCCCCTTTTCTTTCTGATTCAAAAGGCCAGGATGTGTTTTGTCTGTCAGCGCAGCGCATGCCCCTCACTCACCTGAGATCATCACGTCCCCATTGAGGTACAAAGCCATGCCTAACAGCATTATGATGCCCAGACCCAGAATGTAAGGTCTCCTCCTGCCCCAGCTACAGGTGCAGTGATCACTGGCTGAACCTACCACGGGCTGCAGCACGAAGCCCAGGATAGGGCTGATGAGCCACACCAGGCTGTAGAGGTTCTTGGGCAGCCCTACACTCAGCAGCACCGGCGTGACAAAGGCAGCCTCCACGGCATAGCAGAACTCCCGGCCAAACATTGCCATGCTGTGCATGACCAGCCTTCCCACCGCTCGCTGCTTCGGCACCACCGCTCCGGTCCTCGTCACGGATTGCAGCAGATCGTCCTCATCCTCTCTGATGCTCTCCACAATCGCCATGGTCATCTCAGAAGGGGGTGGAAGAGACCCCTGGAAACTCTCTTTCGTTAAGGTCATGGCCCTGGCTGTGCGCAGTGCTCCGGCAAGTTGGTGCTGCCTGCTCCGGCTGACATGGAGCCCGGATCATATGCCGGGTGGGATCGGTCTGTGCTGGGGGAGGGACTCACATACTTTCATGGCTCTGCGATCACAAGTTATGAAAGGAAGGGGGCGGGGAAGCGTGTTAACATTAGCAGATCTGAGCTCTTGGGCGTCTGCAGAGCTCCCAACCATCCACAACTAAAGAACCACTGTTTAAGTGCGAAACACACATATAACGGGCACGTATATCACATGGGCGAGGCGCAGGATTGCTGTTAAGACAGCGGAGATACCAAGAGACTAGAGTGAGTCCTCATCTTTCCGTTCAGCAAGCAACAGGAGCACTAGAGTGCCATTTCCTGTTGACTGAACGGGGGGAGAGGAATCTATATGTCCAGAAAGGGATTTCAATGCACTTCATGAACGTAAGTAAGAAAACCTACCTATTGCCCTAGAGCTTTAGTGGCAGACAAAAAGCTTGACAAAAGTCTTTCAAACAGCAAGTGGTGAGTATCTTTTGTATCGTCTGCTGTGTGCTACCCTTAATACGACTGATTATTTTCTTGGTGTCTGAAAAACAAAGGATATCAGGATAACTTAGTTGTGGTTTTTTTAAACAGTCTTACCCACCAAGAGAGGGTCTTAAAAGAAATCTGTAGTGACATACTAAAACTGTAGCTTTCAGGGTAGCCACCTGAGTGAGACAGCTGATCCAACCTATGCTGCATCATAGCATCATAGAACAGTTTGGATTGGAACGGAGCTTTAAAGGTCATCTACTCCAACTTCCTGCAGTGAGCAGGGACATCTTCAACTAGATCAGGTCACTTGGAGTCCCAGACAAACTGACCTTGAGTGTTTCCAGGGATGGGGCATCTACCACCTCTTTAGGCAACCTGGGCCAGCATTTCACCACCCTTGTCATAAAAAATGTCTTCCTTATATCTAGTTTGAACCTACCTTCTTTTGGTTTAAAGCCATTACCCCTTGTCCTCTTGCAACAGGTCCAATTAAAAAGTCTGTCCCCATCTTTCCTGTAGACCCCCTCTAAGGTGACAGTAAGGTCTCCCCAGAGCCTTGTCTCTCCAGGCTGAATGACCAAGTCCTTCTCATCAGGGCTGCTCTCAACCTCTTCATCCTCCAGCCTGTATTGATCACGGAGGCTGTCCAAGTGTGGGACCCTGCATTTGGCCTTGTTGAACCTCATGACATGCTGGAGGGAAGGGATGCCATCCAGGGGGACATCGACAGGCTTGAGAGCTGGGCCCATGAAAACCTCATGAAGTTCAACCAGGCCAAGTGCAAGGTCCTGCACCTGGGTCATGGCAATCCCAGGCACAAACACAGGTTGGGCGCAGAATGGATTGAGAGTAGGCCTGAGGAGAAGGACTTGGGAGTGTTGGTGGATAAGAAGCTCAACCCGAGCCAGCAATGTGCGCCAGTGGCCCAGAAAGCCAACCACATCCTGGGCTGCATCAAAAGAAGTGTGACCAACAGGTTGAGAGAGGTGATTCTGCCCCTTTACTCTGCTCTGGTAAGACCCTACCTGGAGTACGGTGTCCAGCTCTGGAGTCCTCAGCACAGGAAAGACAGGGACCTGTTGGATCAGGTCCAGAGGAGGGCCATGAAGATGCTCAGAGGGCTGGAGCACCTCTTCTATGAAGACAGGCTGAGAAAGTTGAGTGTGTTCAGCCTGGAGAAGAGGCGGCTCTGGGGAGACCTTACAGCAGCCTTCCAGTATCTGTAGAGTGCCTACAGGAGAGATGGGGAGGGCCTCTTTATCAGGGAGTGTAGCAACAGGACAAGGGGTAACGGTTTTAAACTGAAAGAGGGGAGATTTAGACTCGATATAAGGAAGAAATTCTTCACTGTGAGGGTGGTGAGACACTGGAACAGGTTGCCCAGGGAAGCTGTGGATGCCCCATCCCTGGAAGTGTTCAGCACCAGGCTGGATGGGGCTTTGAGCAACCTGGTCTAGTGGGAGGTGTCCCTGCCCATGGCAGGGGGGTTGGAACAAGATGATCTTTAAGGTCCCTTCCAACCTGAACCATTCTAGGATTCTATGAGGTTCCCATGAGCCCACTGCTTGAGCTTGTCCATGTCCCTGTGGATGGCATCCCATCCTTCAGGTGTGTCAAACCACAGCACTCAGCTCGGTATCGTCTGCCAACCTGCTGAGGGTGCACTCAATCCCTCTGTCTGTGTCATTGATGAAGATTTTGAACAGTGCTGGTCCCAGTACGGTCCCCTAAGGTTAACCCCTGAAGTTAACATGAGTTTTTAAATTGACTTCAGTGATTTTTAGGTCAAAACTTAGGTGCACTGGAGATTACATTTGACAATGTTTATTGTTCTCCAACAGGATCAGATGCATTTGGGACTAAGCAAATTGTCAAATTTTACTGTACAGGTGTATAATATTCAGTAATTTACATTAGACTGATTATCAGCTGGAAACTTAAGATGCTTCTGCTTACTGTTTATCTAATCTGCCAGAACCTGCTAGATAACTTTTGCTTCCAGGCAGGTCTGTATGTAGTAGAATGTAAAAGTTGGTTTTTTTTTTTATAGCAGTAACACTGACATTTTGGTATGACACAAGCAAAATGAGCTAAAGTATGCCTCAGCTTTGGAAGCCTTTGTAAGCAACAAACTAATCTTCAGCAAAGTAAACACTGACAAAACTATCAAAAAACCCCAACCCTTCATAGGATAATTCCTGACATGTTGGACTAAAGAAAACTGTACTAAGGACATATAACTAATTCTTTTTAAAAGCATTTTTTTTTTTTTGCCTTGAAGGAGACTGTTTCAAATGACAGTTTAATTTTGAAGGAAATGAAAACCATCATGGAATAGCCTCTGCTTAAAACCTGTGCAGCAAAGTTCCCTACCATTTTTTCCAAAAGAGAGTAAAAGATTACTAGTTGGCAGCCATTTTAAAATAACAAATTTTTTTCTGAAGTAATTTTCTAGGCAAACTGAAATTTCAAATGTAATATAATCAGGAAGCTGCATTAGGAAAATGTAGCCAGGCTATTAAATAGAATTACTTTATGATAATAACTCTACAGCAGCACATAAGAAAATGGCATTATTTTGATCATTGCTTTGGCATGATAAGGCAAATAAATTAATATGATAAGATAGAGGAAAAAAAACCCCTTCTAATCTGTGAGTAAACAACACAATCACTTGTTTAGGAAGAATACAACTATATTTTATGAAAAGTATTGCCTTCATGTAATTACAACATATATTATAAAGCAACAATGTAACTAAGAATTAAGAGAAACAAACATTTCCCAGGATACGATATTTAAAGAAACATTTTGAGGATTTACAGCTGCTTACCAAGCAAACTGTGGAGATCTCCAGAACACAATTTTGGTATCACTCTAGACTGCAGACCATTCAGGTACACAAGTAGGTAGCTCCCACTGTTTTCAAGTAAATTTAATACTTAAATAATTTTTTAAAAAAAATATTTAAAAGCTATATCATGCAAACATTTATTTGTCATATAATTCAATTTTAATGCATAAAAATGTACTGTATCAGCCTGAAATTTGTCTTATCTGCACAGTTAAGAGATTATAAATTAGCTTTTGGTTTATTGATTTCTATTACTTTATCAGAATAAAGTTTAGCAATTTCTTCCTTAGTAAATCCGTATTCTAGAAGTATCTCTTCCGTGTGTTCTCCTATAAAAGGATCTCTTTGAAGCGATGGAACAGCAGGGGTCCTTGATAGAAGAGGAGCAGGTCTAGGACTTATCTCTTCCTCATCATTTTTGATAAAAGAACTTCTTTGTTTGTTATGCTGATGTGAAGCAACATCATCAAAGGATAAAACAGGGGTGACACAGGCATCGGTACCATCAAATATGCTGCACCACTCAGCTTGTGTCTTCTGTGCAAATATGGATGCAAATTTTTTCTTCATTTTGGGCCAGTCAGAGTAACTGAACTGACTGGGAAGCTCATCTGAATCTAGTCCAAGACCTGAAAGGAGGAAAGCAAAGTTTAACTGTAGTATAGCTTAGATAAAGTGCTGCCCACAACTAAGTACGTTCCTCACTCATTTGTATAAACATTTCACAAGAGCAGCCACTACCTAGAGATAGCATTTTGTCCTGACGACATTTTCTATAATAGGTATTGCATTCTCTACCTGGCAGTAGCAACACAGAAGTCTGCTGAATGGGTCTTGGACTACAGCAACATACTCTTCTCATAGAAGCCAGTACATCTGCCACAGCTGGGCATTCAGCAGGCTGCAGTGTGTCCAACAGCATCGGGTTATTATGTGCCAGAGATGAGAAGATGGTGTGGATGGATATACATGGCTCGATGTGCATGAGGTACTTCAGCTGCAGGTGCTTGCAGGCCAACTGACCTGCTTCTCAATTCCCTCCTTAGTCCAAACGGACCCCAGCAATGTTTCCTGCTCTCCCCTCCTTGGCCCGCTTTCCAGGCTCCCACTGCCCGCTGCTGCTCGTTTGGAAAAGCGAAACCCGCAGCCCTTACAGTCACTACCTGCTTAAGAACTCTGCTTCCCAGAAGATTAGTCGCGTGGACCTTCCAGGTATGCAATATGCACATCTCTTCTGAGGCACAAGATGGACACACAGGCTTTGCACTGAAAATTTCCTGAAGTAGACAAGTCCTAGGTCCTTCCCTTAACGAAGCACACCTTCCCTCTCACTGGGGAGTTTATGTCTCTCCTCTGCAGCCAGGTTCCCATCTCTGTTTCTGTTCTTATGGATTCTGCTCTCTGCACCCCCTACCCTTCCATTCTCCTAATTCAGAGATCTAAGAATTGCTATCACTTCTTGTATTTATCTCAAAAAGGAGGTAAGAAACAAGAAAGAGAAAAGGCAATTAAACCATACTTCCAAAATGGAGATAGTACAAACAGAGATACAGAGTCTATGATATCAAATAGAAATCAGAAGTGGTACATAGAAGTCTATCCAAACAGTCACATCTTCAAAATCAGGAGCATGAATGTAGCAGGAAAAATTCAGAAAAAGCAGGGATAAGAAGGTAATTTCAGAAATTAGAAAGGCTAGAGAACAACTATCATCATAATGCTTCACAAAACCAACAGCAAAAGGGGCTGCTAAGAAAACAACAGCTCTATGTAAAAGCCAAGAGTCAATGGGGAGCTCTGCAACCATTTAATTTGGAGCATCCTTGGTTATATCTTTGGATATCTGGTACCAGATTGATGATTAGACTTGCAACTGCTAACAGGCTGGGCTACTGGATGCCTGTTTACAGGTAGAATTTACACAGAACTCTAACCTTTACCTGTAGATAGGCAGAAAAAACTTTCTGTATCTTCTCTTTCTACAGCTTCCTTACCACTGAGACGGGTAGACATACAGCTACTGAAACATGCAGGGGAGAAGAAAGAAAAATAGCATCTGTTCTTCTGCTCTTTAAGTTCCTTCTTTCTGCTCATAATCTCTACTACATGCACTCCCCCAAGTTACCATGATATTTAAGAACTTCACTGTTGATCACAAGATTCTTCAATAGTAGCTTTGCAAATGGATACATGCTTTGAAATGCTACTTTGGTACACAGAGAAACTGTGTATGTCCAGATTCAGAAATACAGCCTTGCAGTTGTCCATGTTTAGAAGAAAATCAACATAGTCAGAGACAGCACAAGCATTTTCACATGTTACTAGAGATTCCTACAGATATCAGGATAAGTATTACTACAAGGTAAACATTAGTCCTCATTGAGTTACCAAGTCATGTACACCTTAAATCACTAAACTCGCAATCTAGTCCTCATAACCATTCAAGTCATCCTAAAAAAAGATCAGCTGAAGATTACTCATACAGGTTGAACATCCATAACCAAATAGAAGCAAACAATGTTTTTCAAAATTAATTTCATTATTAATCTTCAAAGTATAATACTAAAGATGAACAGTGCTATATAGTTTACTTAAGAACTAGAAGATGAGGCAAATTTACCCTCCACAGTAAGTAAAGCTAATTAACAACACGCTATGCGAGATTCTGTTTCAAGGCATAAAATCTTGTCAGTTGGAAACATTGTTCCATCAGTATTTATTTACTTATTAATTATGGTTTGGGTTCTAGTAGCCAGTCCAACATGAACAGAGCTCCACCATTATCCCATTACACAATTATATTTGAAGATTGTGCCAGCTGGAAAGTTGGCTCAACGTAATCGCACAGGCTCTTGTGAAATAGAACAATATGCAGAACCTGGAATTTAATATTACATGCTCATTTTCCATTGACCACTGAAAACTTCAACTTTAAATAGCATGAAGCGACAGCATTTAAGCGCTACAGCTTCTCATTTTCCAGCTCGTGCTAACCATTTGTGGTGCAGACGAACAGAATCACAGCAGGAGCGACTGAGTCAACACGGAAACAATTACACAGCGCAGGATTGTTTGGGATACCACAGGATGACAGATTTCACCCAGCATAATCAAAAGCAAAGTATCTTTTACACAGAATATCCGGTAAAGCAATCACAACTTGTTTCCAAGTTTTTTTGTTCAAATTTTCATCTAGGGATTTTTGTTCAGAAAAGTCCAGCTTTGAAAGAACAGCTCTGAAATAATGACTTTTGAAAAATGAAAAATTAAATATCCTTATAATGATATAGCTTTAAGTCTCCTTTAAATGCTACAGCTCTATTGACATATAGCAGCATGTCATTTATTAAATGTAACAAATTGAAATCCTTGTTTCTACACAACTTCTTAGACAAACTGCCGTAAAACTAGACACCTAGTTCAAGCAAGAGAAAACAGCAAAATTCATTAGATAAATCAGCAAAGTTGCTTTGCTATGTTGGAAACAGATAGTTTCTTACAGTATTTCAGCTGTACTATTTTAAAAGATTAGTTAGCAACCCTAGCGGAGCTTTGTTCACAATTTTCTTGTTTTAGCTTGCCGATTTTCTTTTCAAAATTGTATGCTCATAGCACCGTACTTTTGAAATCATGTTGCCACGACATGATTGAATAGAACCATGTAGCCTGGGAACCCTTAATTTTGGCTGAAACCACAGTCATAAGGTGTACGCCATTGCTCTCTCTTTGAAGACAATTCATTCTCACCCCGAGAGCGAATTGAACTTTAAAATATTCCAAGACACTAGTGAATTTTCATTAAAGTAACTATAAAAAGTTTTTTCTCTGCTCAAAGTTTCTGAAACTAAGTAATTTTTAAGAAAGTGGCAGTTCAGCAAAAGGTTGATCAGACCCAGGGTACAATCAGAGCATCGCTGAAAATGCATCCACAGCTGTACTTCAAGTTTACATATTTAATAACCAAAATTGCAAATGTTTTGGTGCACCAAGAACCTGGCATTGTACAGTACCTGTACAATGCTCAAGGCTTATCATGATAAATAAAATAAAACTTAACACTATGTGTAACTGAGGGTGTCTAAAATTGCATGAGGAAAACTTTGCACATCTTAATAACAATGTCGTATTGAATTTGGTACCTTAGCAGATTTTTAATACAGTACACAATACTTCACAATTACAAAATGGAGAGCCCTGTGGAAATCCTTCATAATGATGTAAACTACGTTTTCCAGTGCTTCCTAATTTTTTCCTTCTTTTTAAATAGAAATAATACAATGTAGGAGTCTCAAAATACTATGAAAGGAGTACTACCAAATGCATGTTAAGAACTTTAGTGACTGTTAGTGCTTTTCACATCAATGTAAGTTGATACTAAGTTCACATCATGTATCTGAGTTTACATCACATGATGATAACGCAGAACCAAATCTTTACGTCTCACCTGATACACAAAATTTACTGTGTTCTGCGGGCCTTCCATAGACTGGCTACAGCAATACTAAGCACATATTGCTAAAAATTAAGAGAAACCTGCAGAAGCAATTTACAGGTCAGTTGGAAGACATTCTGTCTCTTTTTATCAAAACATTGAGACTTAACATTAGTAGCACATGTTTCTTACATCAAATTTTTCATAAGATGCAAAGGTATTTTAGTTATTTGTTGGCTGGCTTTCAAATACTAAAATTAATATAAGCAAAAGGATTACAGCATATTTGTTAACAGCAAATAGTCTATAGTGAGCCCAGAATACAAATCCTAATACTATAGCTACTACAGCAATTATTTACCATATCTATTTTATATAGCTACAGTTTCTCATATAACCATTTAAAAAAAAAAAAAAAACCAAAAAAACAAACATTAATTTGTGGTAAGCAGAAATTTAATTTTCCCTGACAACAATCTTCTCAAACTAAGATGCTGTACTTTCTTAAGCTTAGCTTCCCTCTGCAGACCCCTTAAGAACTTTCCTCACCATGTTGTTAACTGCACTCTGGTCCAGCTCTGGTTTCCTAATTCTGCAGGGAAACACTGAAGTGAACCAAAACCAAAAGGAAATTAGTTTCACTTCTGCTAAGCAGAATCCTATGAGCAGTGACAAATGGTTCAGAAATCATGTTCCCTTCCCAATTCTGCAATCTTTAAATCTCCAACTCTTACATCTGCAACACTCATATCCTTGTGTTCTCATTATAAAAGAGTGGCAATAGTAACCTACTCTCTGAATATGGGCAAAGAGACATAAAGTGGCTTTTGAATATATTTTATCTGGAACACCACCAAATTGTTCACCAGCAGAACTGACCAGAACTACAGGAAAAAAGTATGAAATAAAATTATGGAAATTGTAACTGGAACATACCATTTTAAAACCACTTAAAAGTAGGCAATTAATGCTTAAAACAGACAACTGAGCCTAAGTCAAAGCTCCTCAGGTTTGTGAAAGAGCAATACAATTCTCACAAGCAGCTTTTTCTTCCCTGTAACATTCAAAGGCTTAAATTCTGAATTGAACTTCTGCAATAGATATCCCAGAAAGTAAAGAACCCCTAAGCCACAAGAAGGATCTGCTGTTCTAATTTAGTACACTAATGCTTCAGAAAGTGTGCAACCATAACTACTGAAGGGCATAAACATTTCCTATGTGAAAATCTGAACAATTCATAATATGCACCTAAAATACAATGAAGAAAACCCACTTATTTTAAACGCAATATTGTGAAAAAAAAACTCGAGTTCTGTCTGACACTTTAAAAAACACACTTTTATAAAACAAACGAAGAAAAATTATTCACTGTAAACCAGCAAAGACTGTGATACAATTAAAGGCAAAAAGCAAAATTTCCTTAGAAGACTGTAGTCTGTGTGTTGGACTTTTAAAATATGACAGAAAGAGAATGAAACACAGGCACAACTGTGATTGCCGTTTTCTACTCACAGACACATACACCAGTTCTTTATTGCTGGAATAACTATTTTTGAAACTTCAGCTGTTAAAATAAAGCCATTTCTGTGCATTGTAAGCATAAGGAATACTTTCAAACATGAAAATAAAGTTGCCCAATGTGAATGCCCCAATATAGGCAGATGAATTCATAGCTGCTGCTCCAACTTTATGCTCTAAATTTCTGAGGAATAACTAAGAGGAAAACAGAGAATTTTAGTGTTTTCCTCAGTAAAGAGTTATCAAAGTAAGACAGGGACCAGTTGGTGATCATGTTATATTGCCTGACCACTGGACTCATCCATCAGAGTCTTCTTTCTAGATAAGCTGGGTGGCTGGTTGAGAGAGAAAAGCCCAAGTCTCACCCTGTAGCAATGATAATATAAGAAGGCTGGGATGTCCAGCAAAGGTTCACTGAGATGAAGAGTGACAAACAAGACCAGAATCCATTACAGAATTTGTTCTCTTTTTGAACCAATATAGATTCTGTCCCGCTCCTCTAGCTTAAAAGTAAGTGCTATTCAACTTAATCTCAAGAGAAGAATAAAATACTGCAGCCAAGAATACTGCAGGGCAGTGTTTGATCGCTTTAAGCCAAACATATGGGTATTTGAGTAAGCAGCTTTATTCTTTTCTTTTTCTCTTTGTATTTAATACAGGCATTCTCTCTGAAGACACGTATTGGCTTTCCAAATTCCCTAACTTCCAGAGCAAGGTCTTATATTTTACTCTGATAGTTTCATATTTACTTTTGTTCTGCAACTCCATTTCTTGCAAGCAAAAAAATCTCAAGGGATTGGATGAGAATAACATTTCAAAGAACTGCAAAGTGTGGAATAATCAACTCTCCTTTCTTTTTCAAGATCAAGTAGCTTAGGACTGGACTTCACTGGAGTTCAGACAACGAGGGACAAAGTATCAGGCTCTTCCAGACTCGACACCTGATCTGGGGGTGCACTCCAAGGGCCTGCCTGACGCGTTTCATGTATCAGCTTGTACCATTTGGATATTCTATGCAATGGCACGTCCCTTTTTAAGCTACACAGGGAAGCAGCCACTTACAGCCACAGAAGCGCAAGAACCTTGGGAGCACCACAGGATGCAAGTGAACAAAGCCAAAGTGTATACAGAACAAGATCTGTCTTTGGGATCCTGCTCACCAAAGGCATATCCCACCTTCCAACACTGTACTTTCTCTTCATCTCACCATGCTCCTGAATTTCAAAAACTCCTGGAAGGGCAGGCCCTGGGCACTGACTATGCTCTTGTTCGCACAATGTATCTGCCTGGAGCTGAGCTGGCAGCAACTGCTTGTGAGAGGAACTGTCATGGTTTAACCCTGGCCAGCAGCCCAGCACCACACAGCTGGTCACTCGCTCCCCTTCCCCTTGGAGGGATGTGGGGAGAACTGGAAGGGTAAAAGTGAGAAAGAAACTTGTGGGTTGAGATTAAAACAGTTTAATAATTACAGAAAAATAATAGTAATAATAAAACCTGTAAGGAAAGGAGGAGAGGGGAAAAAAAACCAAAAAGAGAGGAAAATAAAACCCAAAAAAGACAAGTGGTGCAAATGAAAACAATTGCTCAACATTAACTGACCAGCCAGTCCCCAAGCCATGGCACCCCTGACGGCCTCCCCCCAGCCATTACTGCTGAGCATGACATGATGTTGTATGGTATGTGATACCCCTTTGGTGAGCTGGGGTCAGCTGTCCCGGCTGTGTCCCCTTCCAACCTCTTATGCACCTCCAACCTACTTGCTGGGGGAGCAATGGAGCAGAAAAGTCATTGATGCTGTGTAAGCACTGCTCAGCAGTAACGAAAACACCCCTGTGTTACCCACACTATTTTCAGGACAAATCCGAAATATAGCCCCACACAAGCTACTATGAAGAAATCTAATTCTACCCCAGCCAAAACCAGTACAGGTATCCATGCTGCAATTCATGGAATAATCAGTGTGGAGAGTCTGGGTACGAATAAAGAGCTACTCCACTGCCACCCTGACTCAGAAAGATTCACCAAATATACGTCATGCATGTAGAAAAGTGGTTCCCTAACTGTGGCTACATTCACTTTAGGTATATTGTTTCTTCGTATCCCTTTTACTCATCAAGCACCACTAAAATTAGATTGAGAATTTTTTATATTCTTCATATTCAGAATAATGGAAGAGAATAAACACCAAATGATTTTGTGATATTTTAAAATATTTTCATAAATTCGGTATGGAAAGCATAGTAATCTACCAAAGGAGCACAACAGAACAAATTATTTTTAAATTAAATAACCAGTAAGAAGCTAAGAGCACATCCGATCCAAAGCCTGAAGCATGCAAAGAGTTCAAAGGTAAAGAGGCACATGCAAATTTCTGTTTTCACTTCACACAACTATTTTGCATGACCCATTCTAATTTCTCAAACAGATAAATCATATTCTATAGTCATATTTGAAAATCTTCAGTCAAATATAAAAATATATGCACAGCTGGACATTAAAGCACGCTGAAATTGTGTGGTGGAAATTAATTTATAAAGTTGACTATGCTTCTAGAAAAATTCCATTCTATCAAGAAATATTACAAACTACTTCCAATGAACATTCATTTCTGAAACAATTTAAACAGTTTATTTTTAAAAACCACCAACATAGCACAAATAACTGAAATTGCTTGAAATTTTATTTGCAATACCAAAGAATTAGGTCTCCTTTTTAAAGTATATTCAAAATCCCTTGAAAAAAGTGTTTTCCAAAAAATGGTTGTTTAGTGCTCCAGACACATCATACCACCATTACCGTAACTCCAGAAGAAAACCTGCAATTTAACTCTAGTTACTAAGGGTAAGGTGAAGAAGGGATGAAAAATAAAGAAATTAATTGCTCAAAGGTGAACTAAACTGCTAAGCTACTTCCCATATAGTTTCAAGAAGTGTTTGGCTTTTACAAAGAAATCAACATAACCAATGTCATGAATCAAAATCAAGTATTAAAGAATTCATTAAGTTGTGCTTTGCTGATGTGAAATAACTGCTCAAGGCTACTTACCCTTTAGTAACTTCTCATAGAATTGAGGCTCAATGGCACCAACAGCCATGAATTTTCCATCGGAGGTCTTGTAGGTTTCATAGTAATGCGCACCGCTATCTAATATGTTCTCACCTCGAGGTCTGTCCCAGATTCCCAAATTTTGTGATTTCCACAGGAAAGAACTTAAGTAGGCTACTCCTTCTGCCTTGAAGATTTACAGGAAAAAGTAACAACTTCAGTAAATTGGTTGGCATGTTAACTTAATTCTACATAAAACAAAACAGAAAAAACTTACTACCAGTTCTGTCCTGTATTAAAATTTTTAATGATGAAATCTCTGCTAAACAGTTTAATTTCTTAAAATTTTCAGTTACTGTTTATATGCATATATGAAATCATTTAGAACTAAAGACTAAGAAGGAGCATAAATGTAATAATGCAGCTTCAGATGGTTAACACACTTTCAATGCACAAAGTTTCCTCACCTAGCAAGTTTATAATCATTAGGAGCTCACAAAGAGAATGTAAGTAATTCTAGGTCATGGGACAAGTTTCTTGGCTCTGTAGAACATTAGGTATCTAACAGCTGTCAAGCCCTTTAAACCTCTGGAAATCAAGACATCTATACTAGTCCTGTAAGTATAAAATTTTTATCTCAACATTAACTTACTTGAATTTACTGACTATAAGACTGCTATTTTTAGAAGAAAACTGGAAGGAAATCAAAGGTTCAAGCTCTCTTATACCATGGGAACTGGGAAGTTCATCTCCATCACTAAAACAAACCAAAAATTATTCTCCCATTCTCACCACTGGCAGATACGTGGACATAGCCAAGTAATGTCTAAATATGCAAGTGTCTGATGAATACAGCACTAGAAAACATGATTAATTCTGTTCTAACTTGCTCCTTAAAGTTTTGGCTATGTGGAGTACAATCAGATGAAAATGAAGGTTGTTCAGCCTGTTAATAAGTATCAAGCTTGTACCAGTCTTTCCAAGTAAAATCACATCCTACGGTTTTGCTCACCAGCAGAATCCATTTTCTTCCAACTGTATTAGAAAAACTCTAAGAGAAGATGAGGCAGTAACAGTACATGGCCAGAAACATTCCAGTAGAACAGAGAAAAACCTGAGCTGTATCATTTTGAGTATCATTTTGATTCACTGTGTAAAATTAATGTAATACTGTCTACAGAGAAAAGCACAGAGATTCTAGCAAAATAAAAAGCTACTGAACTTTCATGTGGAAAGATGTATTAGTTTCTGCTTTTCTAAGCAAGTATTTAAAACATGCAAATATTCGAAGTATGCAGTCATGAAGGCTTCTTCACTTGGCCACTTTCTCAAGTACCTGCCACAAGGAAAGGAATGCTTCTGCCCTACTTGTCACATGTTAAAATTAAAGTACTTTCATATGAGAAAATTCTGTATACCTTCCTTCCTCTACATGCTTGTAAAATGATTGCAAGCATATCAAAATAGTGTTTGCTTTATGAATGATAAGATCTTGCACTGCTCATATTAACAAAAAAATATACAAATAACATTGGAAGTAAAACACTTAAAAAAACAATTACACCTCTGTTTTGGACTGTATAGTGACTTTAGAAATATCCCTGGCTGAGCAATTGGACAGCTAGCTTCTGCCTGAAGCCCACTGCAATTTTGAGACAAGAGAAAAGGTGTCTAACATCTGGACCAAACCTCCAAAGGCATGCTCAAATAACATCACACACACGCTAATGGGGTCACTTTCTTTTAAAACATGAAAACACTGGGAGACTCTACTTAAGCCTAACTGCAGAATGATTACAGTAAGAGTTATGTGTTTCACTTAATGGCTCCCTCGTGCTAAAAGTATCAGCAGTCTCTGAGGCAGGGACAAGAATCCAGAGCACCACCACACTGGGTGACCTGGCTCTGCAATTCTACAGAGTGAAACAGTCAAACAAAACTGAGAATGAATCCCCACCAACCTAATCTTTATCCTCGTGACTGATGAACGCCTCTAGGATGTGGGATTTTGGTTTTGAATACCTCCAGGCTGAGAAAAACCTGGAACCCCAGTCTTCTGTTGGACAGCTAAACGTTCTTGCCATGAGACTATTATGCAAGTGATCATTACCACCATCCTCTCCTGTGGCTATCTTTTCACAAAGAGTGAGTCATGCTTGGTCAGATGTCTACCATCAGCAGAAGGCTCTGTGTCTGAAACTGGAGTGAACTTAAAGTGTGGCCCTGACTCACATGCCTCTACTCCAGTGTGGTGCAGGAGTGCAGATGTACAGTTGTGTCTAGCGTATTGCATTGCGGTGACCACTCCACATCCTACTCAGCACGTGGGAACTACCAGACCCATTGAAAGATACCTATGGTCCCTATAGAGTCAATGAGAAGAGACAGCAACTAACATGAACCAGTTCAGACCAGGCATTTAATGCTTCTGAGGTAGAGAGGTGAAATGCAGGACCCTGGGTCTACTTTTTATGCAGAGTAACAATAACACTGGGCACTGTGAAAGGGTGATGCAAATCTAGCCCTTGGCCTAATCCCCTCTACCCTCTATTTGTATCAGTTTAGTTTCACTAACTATACGAGTTCCTCGTGTGTATATTACTGACCATAAGAATGCTCCCAAGTGATTTTTCACCTTTCAGCATACTAATTAGAAATAAAAGATAAATAACAAATTATTCTATCACAAAAATCCAGATCTCAATCTAGAATTACTAACCTCAAAGACAAGGAATAATTAATTTTTTCAGATGACTTCAAAAAAATAGACATTGCAATAAAAGGAAAAAGCAAACGAGGGGTCAGTAAAACAGTAGATGAAGTAAGATGAAAACTTAATAAAAGTAATATGGAGGACACAAAGCTCCTAAAAAAGAAATTCCTTTTCCCTTTTCTACTACAGAAAATTCCACCATGTGTCAGAGTTGTTAACATATTCAGACTACCTAAACTGTACAGCGCCTTAAATAATAGGCCTAATAAATAAAAAAGAACATTAAAACGAAATGAGAGCTGAAATGCCACAGTAGTGTGATTTTTAAAATATCTACTTTTATGAAACAAAATTAGGTATAGAAACAGGCTCATCAACTCAGTCTATTTAACTTTGTTGTTGATGATGCATAACTCTCCCTGAAAGCCTGTGCAAATGAAAGGAGTGCAACAAAATGCCAGATAAAGCACATCTAGTGATACTGGGCAATATTCCTTCCATTTCACAGGACACCAGGAACATCAGCAGGGAACTGTAAATTCCCCAATTATGAGACAAGAAAAAATTGAGAGAAGTTCTGAGGGCTTAAAAAAAAAACAACACATAAAACCACCACACATTCCAGTCCCAATGAGCCAGAGATCTTATTAGGGCATTAGTGGACTTACATTGATTCCTCTTGTAACAAATTATTTTAATGACTTAAAGTGAAAGTAAGGTAACAGTCAAAACTACAAGAAATATCTTCTTAAATATTTGAAGACTTCTCATAATTCTCCACTGTTTTTGCATCACAAGTATACAAACTGTTTCAATTTTCTATGGTAGGTCATGTTTTTGGACTCATGACAATTTTTGTTGCGTTTCTCGGACTTCCTCAAATTCGTAAATTTTTTTTGAAAGATGATGGCCAGTGTCAGAAACAGTAATTTCCTGAGGCCTTATAAATGTTGAAGAGATTATAATTACTTCAGAAATTTTGCTGGCTCTATTTCCTGTTTATACATCCTAATACAGTGTGCGCATGTGTTTTACAACAACATGATATTGTTGACACATGTTCAGCTTGTGACTACTATAAACCCCCAGGATTGTACTTTAGCCAATTGTTCTCATACTGCATTTGTGCAGCTAATTGTTTCTCCCTAAGAGAACTACAGAACAGTGGTTTCCATGAATTTCAGCCAATTTTTTCAGGTCATTTCTCCAATTTGAAAAGGTCATTTTCAATAGTAATCCAAGCGTCCAACATGCTTGTAGTTCTTCCCACATGCACATCATCTGAAAATTTACTGAGCACAATTGCTCATCCATCATTCAGCTTATTGGAGAAAACATTCAAAAAAACCCAACAGACGTCTATGGAGCTCCAGTTGATACATTTTTCATTTTGACAATCAACTATTAATAACTATTGTCAGGGCAAAAGCATCAGACCAGTTTTGTACTGATCCCACAAAATTTCCATCTAGATCATAATGCCGTGGCCTGCTTCTGAGAATGTCATGTGAATTCGTCAAAAACTTACTCAAGCCAAGACAGCTAACACCTCTCACTATTCTCCTACCTTCAAGGCCTCTTCAACAAAGGGATTTTTTTCAGTTAATATAATTCTGTTCAATTTATATTTAAGTCCAAATTACAGCCTTCACTGTATCACAACACCTTGAAGGGAGGTCAAATTTTAATTTTAATTGCTCTTTAAAAAGAAAAACCGAGACACAGAAAGAGAAAAGACACTTGCAGGTAATGTAAGTTTTAAGGAGAAATGCGAATATGTCTTTTCCTCTGTGTTAAGTGGGTGGCCTTGCAGTGAAAAATTCCATAGTATTTAGTATTAAGCTAACTTAGCCTTTCATTTATTTTACAGCACAAAAACACAGAATGTTTGAAATTGTCTTCTTGGCAATAACCCACGGCATTGTAATTATTCAAGGGAACAGTGTCTTGTAAGACATGACCTGTCAAAAATTCATAGGCTGATGTATCTTGGATAAAGCTAATGCAATTATTTATTTTATTAGGATCACCACTTTTGCTGTTATGCATGATGTCAATTGTTTATTATACACCCTACTTCCATCCACCAAACTTACTCATCAAATATATACAGCTAATACTTTTTTGATGAAGGCAGGCTGGTAAAAGGAAAGATAGGGAATGTCACGGGGAAGAGTCACAGTATGTGTCCCATGTCATAAGGTTGTTATGGCTACAGCGATACGTGAAAACTGCTTGCACTTGAAGGGATAGCCATTTTATGAGATTACTTTCCCATTCCCAAGTTCTCAATTTTAAACATTACGAATAGCTCCTATTTCCTCTCTTTTACAGACTTAGAGTAGGAAAAAACCCAAACAAGCAAACCTAAGAAACCCCACCTTACCTGAGACTAGACTTACCATACTTGCATCAATAATCTGCCCTTTGCCAGATTTCGTACGTTCATAAAGGGCTATAACAATGCCCAGTGCACACATGACACCTCCGCCAGCAAAATCAGCCAGAAGATTTAAGGGTGCATAAGGATTTTCATCTTTCCTACCCATCTTTGACAGCACACCTGTCGGCAGAGCAAACAAAGCAAACATAAGTATGAAATTAATTATAAATCTTAATTTCTACGTTTCTACAAGGAAAGTTTCATTCTTTTCAGTCTATGCAAGTAAGCAAGGGATAAAGCAAACTTCTACCAACAGCCTTCTGTCTCTACACAGCTGTGTCTTAGCAAATAGTTAGTCTTTAATTCACATAAGAATAGAATATATGAAATCATATTAGTGAAGATGCATTTAATTAAAGAGATTAATAAAAGTCTCACAGATAAACTGTTGATAATTTGGCTACATAGGGACAAAATTTCAGCCAAAAAAACTTGTGTGCAATAATTCTATACTAGTACTTTGTACATGCATAGAACCTCTCCTGTAAGAAAGAACATGCCTCACAGCAACTTTGGGAAATTGTTCTTCTTTGAATTTTCTAAAGTAAAAATGCAGACGTACAATCTCTTGTGCACATAACCCATGAATTAATATTAATAACAAAGGATTTCACACAGACAACTGCACTTCAGTCCTATCCTCCCTCTTCAAGCACCATTGGGAAAAAAATGTTATGTATAAGAATGGGTGAGCAACACAGAAAGGTTACCTCTGACTGAATGCGACATAGGCACAGGGAACCTATGTTTATGCCAGAAATTATGCAGAAATGAAAGCGAATAGAGCAACAGCTAAGTCAGTTTACTTCAGATGGAGCTCTGAATCTGTTAGTGTGTCTCTGCCATCCTGAACAACTTTTTTACTGTCCCCTTACTCTTTGTAGTTCCCTCATAGTGATTCCCTTTGGGCAAGCAAGAAACTGCAGTATGATCATATCTCTCCTGTGCCTGTAGCCTAAGGTCTGAGACTTGCAGGGTACATGGCCAAAATTTCCCAAGAACTACATGATTCTGATGCACTGTTTAGCTAGCTAATGGTCTACTGCACTTCCAAAGTGCAAGCAACTGAGTGCACAGTATGAAGAAGTTTCCAAAGCCTGTCGTGCAAGCATAAAGCCCTGTCACTGACTAAAACCTCATTTTTAACAGTCTAAAGGTTGTCACAGGCACCAGCAGATATTAACTAATATCTGGAGTTTCTAAAACAAGCCATTTTTTAGTTAAAGCAAGCCAAAGCTCACCAGGAAAATACTCAGGATGAGATCTCATTTTTGAGGAATGATATCTCCCAAACACCTTGTCCTATTTCCTGTAAATAGGCAGAAGAACTTGACTTGTGCAACTTCTATTTCTATTTTAGGAAGACAGCACTAACCAAAATACAACTAATTAAACCAGCTCCACAAAAAAAACACAACAAAAACCACAACGATTCTTTTTGTAAACACAAAGTACTACAATCTAAGGTAGCAATGTACTATACTGTTTATGTACTGACTCTTTCCCTATGCTAATAATAAAAATATCATAATACTTTGAGATCATCCATACGTGAAATCGAAAGTGTTTCCAACGAGACATCCCTTCTTTGCCCTTTTTTATTCTCTGACAATCTTACATAATGAGAGAAGACTGAACCCATCCGTGAAGAAACTTGATTCCTCAACACAGTGACTGCTCGTAGGAGGTGATACCAGATCACCACATTTGCAGCGTCTCTGCTCTGGATTTGTTGGGGCTAAAATAAAGGCTTAATCCAGTGGGAAGCCAAGAAGTTTTGGGCCACTTTCTCTTGTCCCTCACAGGCTCAGATAAGCAGCAGAGACAGAAGTGGTGTGAACAGCAGTAGGTGGGGCCATGCATGACACACTGACTGCAACCGCTACAGTTGGGTAATTTTGTTATTGTTTGTTACTAGATACCTGTACAAACATGACACCTAAAAACATCATCACACACCGTCTACACCACCTTAATGCAACGCAGCACTGTAACTTCATTTTAAGCCTACTTTCCTTTGGCTCAAAAGATGCTGCTCACAAACGTGCAAAATAATCTGCAGCCCTTTCAGGATTATAAACATACTGACTTTCTAGGAGAGCGGCTCTGAAGAAAGGCAAAAATGCACCAAAACTTCAGTACTCTCTTCATAGAGAAAAACTTTATTCAGATAAAATAGCACAAAGCCTGAGAAGACATGATGATCCTGCCTTAACAGCCGGCTGCTGCTGCCAAAACGAACAGCCCTCCCAGCCCATGTTTCCTCCTTTCTTGTGCTGACTAAAAAGTTTGTTAGACCCCTTAATGAACTGCTTCGCCCCAATAACCTGGCAGAAAAAACATCCCCATTTCTCTTGGCCGTTTTTTGACTTGTGAGGGAGCTTTCAGAGAGGTTTAGTCAGAGCTGACTGGAGAGAAAGGAGCAGGGAGAAGGACATGAAAAGAGAAGGAAACCCTCCTTTCACTGGTAGAGATGCTTCAGGTCTGCTCAGCCATTTCCTCAGGTAATTTGAGCTATCTGCAAATAACCTTTCAATAATTTCTTCAATCTTGATTTAAAGGGGGTAAAAAACCTTATTTGTCAGGAACTTTTACAGCCTACCTGATAAAGCCAAATAATTGATGTCATGACCTGCAGACCTGGCATATTTGCCTGTCTGGCCAAATCCAGTAAGTCTAGCATAGATGAGTCTGGGATTCTCCTGCAGAAGGACCTCTGGACCAAGCCCAAGTTTTTCCATGACACCTTAAAAAGACAAAGGCACAGAATCCTAATTCACGTTTATTTTTAATAAGACTCAAAATATACATGGTGCAGAGTTAAATTATACAACAGAATTGAATTGCAATTTATGAAGTAAAACATTCTAATTCAGTATCCATATTACAATGTAAACATTCAGAACGTTATAAATTACTAACATACCGCATACATTTTGAATACAAGCCAATTAAGTGGAAATTAAGCTTTAGGGTCTTTTCTTTTTTTTCAGCTATTTTTCCTGTTTTCATTCCCCAAAAGATTGCCAGCCAACTTTCTGTAATCCATGTCCTGTTGAGTGAGAGAGAAAGCTACCAAAGGCTTGTAAAAAAACAGAAGAAAAGAGAAAGAGCAAACTCTTATGTTTTCCGCATTAAAATGACATGAAATTGCTTCCATCTTTCACTGGAATATATTTTCCTCACCATACTAACCTCTCAGTACCTCAGGTGTTCCTGTATCTTTTAACTCACTGATGGGAATGGGCCATGCCCCTACTCCACAAATGATTTGCAACAATTACACAAAAGAAAATGTGTTCTTTTGTAATGCAGAGAATAAGGAACTTTTAGAAATCAATGAAACGTAGGTTTGGTCAGCATGGGTTTACAGTAATCAAGGCAAAAATTTTGATCTTGCAGTTCTAAAACAGTGGTTTTAAAAGAACCAAATTCAAGTTGCAGAAAAATGATAAGATTTTTATTGACTCAGTGCAGCTTGGTCAGACTATGAACTATAACTTGTATTGGCACACATTCTGGAGGGGAAGGGATAATATAACATCAGTGCCTATTCCCAGAATCTATTACGGCAACTTGTTTCACAGACTAGCCCATAATATTACTATATCTTCAAATTCCTTGGGATCTATTCCTATTGTATAACTTAACTGGGCAGTGGCAAGTGATTAATGCCAAGAAGAAAGTAGCGGGAAGTTGGTAAAGAGTAACATTTTCAAAAGCACAAGTGAGAATTGGGTGCCAAATAACCCCTGGTGTCAGAAAGACATTGCTGGAAGGTCAATGACACATGCGGGTTTAAAGAAACTCTTCTGCCACTTAGGCCCTCATCTTCTCCTGGGTTCACACCAGCTTCATGCTGGATCACAGACTGGCCTGCTTCAGCTACAGACCCATAAAACCTAATGTCTAGTTACAAAATCACCTGCATTTCCAGATAAAAAAAAAAAAAAAGGCAAGTGCCTATAGAACCAAAGAAAACAGAAATTTCCATGATAAGAAAACAAAATCCCACTAGAAAACAGAAAACTAGCTACAATGAAAAATGGAATTTAATGTCTTACTTTTGCTTGCACAACTTCTGAGGAACAAAACAAAAAATTCTTAAGGTTAAAACCATCACAATCATAAAACCTTGCTTTCAGAATGAAAAGCATTATCCGTGACTCAGGATATGTAAGCCTGTTTATGACGTGTGATGCTTAACTGATTCTATTTCTAAACTGACTGTAGAAACCCCAAAACACTTCAGCTAGATCCTTACTGAAGCATGATCACAGAATGGTTTGGGTTGGAAGGGACCTTTAAAGGTCATCTAGTCCAATCTGCTGACATGAGCAGGGAACACCTTCAACTAGGTCAGGTTACTCAGAGGCCCGTCCAACCTGACCGTGATGATAGTCCTCGCAACAGAAGGGAATCACAGAATCACAGAATCTTAG